>JBBPFJ010000432.1:0-52902 GCA_037975025.1 Excoecaria agallocha
ACAAGGCAAATTAGCATAATTACTTGACTTTATTTCACAACCCTTTGTTAAACACTTCATTACACCCTTTGAAATTCCCAAGTCCTTTTAATTTATACAATTTTTAGAGTGGCTACTCTTAAAAAGGTGAGGCAAAAGCCATTTAGGCTAAATGGTTACTTTCATAGGTGTAACAAGAAAATTAAGATGGCAAGGTAAATATATAAAAAAGGTAGGAAATCAGTCTTTTTATGGCTAACAAGAAAAACTATGCTTAGATCACTTTGTAAATTGAATTGAGTTATTTTTCTGCTTTGAAGGGTGATGAGGAAGGTTCTAGTGTTCTAAAATTCATTGCTCAATCATTCAATGCATTGGTTTTTCTCTAAGTTTAAAAACTAGTCTATAGTGATCAAAAAGTAGAAACTAACAAATATTAGCCAAGTTTAATGTTAAACTAGCTCAAAATTCATTAAGCAACATGCTTGTTCTAATGCTAAACAAAGAATTTTGACTCATGCATATTCTAAGTTTAAATTCAATAAGTTTAATTTTGAGGATAACTAGGGCAAACTAAGTTTTAATGCAAGCTAAAGGATAAAATGAACAACTATTGAACTAAAATAACTAAAACAAAAACACACACTGCTAACAAAGACTAGCTAGCATTAAGATTACTAGATCTTAAAACAAGATTACAAAGGTACTCCTACAAACAACACAAATATAATTTCAAAACAAAACATAAACATAAACATAAGTGTTTTCATAAAGAGGAGAATTAGATTTTACTTCTTGAATCTAAGCAAAATTGAGCTTAGAGAAGCTCTAACCGTCTCTAAAAAATTTGATATCCTCAGAAAAAGAAAATGCAGCTCAATCCAATGGTGGGGGTGGTGGTGGCCAACGTTTCCAAAATTTGGTGGTGAACTGCTTAAGACTTTGCTTCACTTCAACTACATAATCTTGCAATGTGTCTATTCTGCCCTCCAGTCTATTCATCATATTATTCATGTGAGTTATGAAAGCAAGCATTTAATTCGAAAGCTCCTGTGGTGGAGGTGCTTGAGCATCAGGCTCTAATGCAGCTAGTTCCTATTCAACTTGATCTTTATCTTCCTCTCTGTTTCTCCCAATAGTGATTAGGTACAAATACTCCTCCCTAGCGGACCAATGCTTCCATGGCTTTTTGACCAAAATCTTCATCTGTGTCAACATGGCATAATCTATAAAAAATGGCCTTTTTAAGGGATCCCCTCATATCCATATATCCCATTTCTTTTGCCATTATGGTTGCAATCCAGCAGCTTTAATTTTACTACTCATTTTCTGCAACTCTATTATTTTCCTACATAGGAGGACTACCCCATTGACTCATATACCTTCAACCATACATCTTAACAACATACATTCTTCAACATTAATAGCCCCTGGACTACCAATACAACTAAAGAAAGTAAGCAATAAAAACTTGTTAAGAATTCAAAGGGCCTGACTACCAAAGGCACGAGCCTTAAGCTTGCTTGATTTATACTGCATTGGATGTAAAGGATCTCTAATAAATTTCCAATTTTCTTGCAATGTAGCATTAGGTAATTCTCATATTCCATCATCATAAAATCCTAATTTTTTAGTAAACTCTAAAAAAAGCATGTAATGAGTCTTTCTCTCCAATTTAAAATTGACGGTGCCTACATCTTGCTTATCTTCATATGACAATGTGAATGATGTGAAGAACTATAGTGCAACCTATGGATATAATTACGGGGTGTTTGTCAATGAACTATTCCCAACCAATAGCTCTTATCAAAGGGAATACCTCATCCCATAAATTTCCATCCAAAATATCAAGGAAGAATTCGTTCAAATACACTGGCTTGATGATTTTGACTTGCTTAAAAAATTCATATAATTTGGCCTTGTCTTCATTAATATATGTTGGAAGATGTTTCCAAATGATCTTGATGCTTTACCGTTCTTTGATTTCTTAGAAGCCACTAGGTAAAAAAAATAAAACCAACTAAGTAAGTGCCAATGAAAATTTATAATGCCATCATCATGTTTAAAACACACATACAACATTTAGCTCAATTCCTCAAATTGTAATGTGTGAAATTCATGCAAACTAAATGTAAACGAAGTGGCAAATAGATACATGAACATGCAACAATGATTTAAAATGACTATATATAAGACAATTGAAGCATAAATTTAGCATAAAGTCTTTGAGGCATTTTATTGAGCAAGTTATGTGCACAACTTTACTAAGCTAAATGACATGGAATCAAAAACTTAAACTACCCAAAAATGAACAAGTAACACTGCATTCCAATTCCAAACACATGCATAATAAAAAATATCAAGAATACTAACCATTAGAAGCAAACTAAGTGAAGGAAAATTACCCAACTTTAAAAGAATAACCCAATCTTTAATGACAAAAATAAATGTATTTGAAATATTTAAAATCATGAAATCACTTGCTTGATTTAGAAGAATGAAGTAAAGTGAACCGATTTACGAGAACCAAAAATTAGTGGCTTGATTCGATGGAGTGGTATTCGGGTTTGGAAGAGTGAGAGCAAAAGAGTAAAGAGAAAATGGGGTACTTTAGGGCATTGTGGGCAAATTAGGGTTTATATGTGAGGGACTTGGTGGGATAAGGGAGACCACTCAGTGGAGTGGGGAAACCTACTCTACCGAGTGCTCACCTACTGGATGCCCATGAGAAATTTTGTGAAGAAAAACAAAAGCCAAAGCAAACTCAAGAATTAGTGGAGTGGCATTTTTCATAGTTGAGTGGCATGGGCCACTTGGTAGAGTGGGAAAGCACTCTGTCGAGTGGTAGGCCCCTAAACTAAAAATGTAGAGACTCAAATTTTTTTAAGCACAAAACCTCTATCATTCATTTTAACTTAAGCTTCACCTAATTTTTAGACACAAAATTTCTTATAAACTACTTATTGACATGAAACAACTATACCTTACTGAATTTAAATCTAATTCAATGCCCTCTATTGTAGACAAATCACATTGCCGTTAATTCTAAAGTTAACACAAATCACTACAAAATCAATCCATGAACTTTTAATCTTGAAAAACTTGCTCTTTTCTTTATAAAGCACTTGATAAAACTAAAACAAACAAAGACACACTAACACTCTCAAAACAAAAATTGAACAAATTAAAACAAATTAAGGCAACAATAAATTAAAGCAAACTAAAGGGAAGAAGAATTTAGTTCTGAGTTTAGCAAGTCCTCAGCTAAAATTGTTGAATTTTATGCTACTCTTGAAACACCATTGTTGCTTCAGGAACCTCTACTTTCCCACCTTGATATGGCTTCAAACGGTGCCCATTCACTCTATAATCTCGCCCATCTTTTAGACTCTTAATAGTCACGACACCAAATTCATTACTAGATAAGACTTGATATGGTCCAAGGCATATTGATTTCAATTTACTTGGAAACAATCGTAGTCTACTGTTATGCAATAAAACCAACATGCCAGTAACAAATTCTTTAAATTTTAGTCACTTATCATGCCAATGCTTTGTTTTTCCTTGTAAATGGCTACATTGTCATATGACCACTATCGAATTTTATCGAGTTCATTAAGCTACAGCTTTTTTTTCTCTTGCACATCTTAAATCAAAATTAATAAATTATGTTACCTAATATGCTTTATGTTCCAAGTCAACTAGTAAATAACATGCTTTTCCAAAGAGGATTCTAAAGGGAGACATTCCTATAGGGGTCATAAATGCAGTTCTATAAGCCTAAAGAGCTTTATCTAGTTTATGAGACCAATCATTTCTTAAGCTATTGATTTTCTTTTCTAACATTAATTTCAATTCCCTATTAGACACCTCTACTTGCCCATTTGCTTAAGGGTGATATGGGGTTGCTATCTTGTGCTTGACAGCAAATTTTCTAAGCAAAATTTTAAATTGATAGTTGACAAAATGCTAGCCCTCATCACTTATAATGGCTCTTGGTGCTCCAAATCTAGTGAAAATATTTCTCCTAATGAATTCAAGAACAACTTTAGCATTATATGTCCTAGTTGCTATTGCTTCTACCCACTTACTTACATAATCTATAGTAATTAGAATATACTCAAATCCAAATGAATTTGAAAATGGCCCCATAAAATCCATACCCCAAATATAAAAAATTTCTACTTTTAGCAAATTATTCATGGACATTTCATCCCTTTTTGAGATATTTCCTACTCTTTGACATCTATCAAATAATTCAATAAAAGATTTAACATCTGCAAAAAGAGTAAGCCAGAAAAAACGTGATTGAAGAATTTTTTATACCATACGATTAGGTCCATAGTGGCCTCTAATTTCTCCTCCATGATATTGCCTCATTATATCTTCTTGCTTTTCCTCCGGAACACATCTTTAAAGCACTTGATCTGGGCAAATTTTGATTAGATACGAATCATCCTAAAGATAATGCTTTGTATCTGCTTAAAGCATTTTCTTTTGTTGCCAAGTAAAATCTTTTGAAAGATAACCTCCTACAAGAAAATTAGCTATGTTAGCATACCAAGGAGTTGAAAGTTCACATGCATAAAAATCACAAATATGTTCATCAAGAAATAAGTCAAAAATTTCTCCTTTTTCAATATTAGCATGATCCAATCTAGATAGATGGTCTACTACATAATTTTCAGCTCCTTTCTTATCTTTAATCTCCACATCGAATTTTTGCAAAAGCAAAACCCATCTAATAAGTCTTGGTTTGGAATCTTTCTTTACAAAAAGGTGCCTCAACACTGCATGATCCAACCACATCGTGACCTTGGAACCAAGGAGATAAGGTCTAAATTTTTCAAAAGCAAACACAATTGCCAATAACTCTTTTTCTGTGGTTGTATAATTCACTTGAGCTCCGGTGAGAGTATGACTTGCACAGTAGATAGTATAAAAAACTTTCTCCCTTTGCTGTCCTAAAATTGCTCCCACTGCATAGCCACTAGCATCACACATAATCTCAAATGGTAGGCTCCAATCTGGTGATGCTATAACTGGTGGTGATGCTATAACACTTATCATCAAAGTTAAATGTAGCATCTTTAATCAACAAATTAGAAAGCGGTTTAGTAATTTTAGAAAAATCCTTAATAAATCGATGATAAAAACTGGCATGACCAAGGAAACTTCTAATACCTTTAACACTAGTTGGGGAAGGTAATTTATCAATAACATCAATTTTAGCTCTGTCTACCTCAATTCCTTTTTTGGAGATCTTATGTCTTAGAACTATCCCTTCTCTTACCATAAAATGTCATTTTTCCCAATTAAGAATAAGGTTAGTTTCTGTACACCTTTTTAAGACCAATGCAAGATTATTATAATAAGACTCAAAATTATGACCATATAATGTAAAGTCATCCATGAAAACCTCCATGAATTTTTCAATAAAATCATGAAATATGGCCATTATACATCTTTAAAAAGTTGTTGGGGCATTACAAAGACCAAAATGCATCCTCCTATATGCAAATATGCCATAAGGATATGTGAATGTGGTCTTTTCTTGGTCTTTCGAGGTTATAGATATTTTGCATATACCCCGAATAACCATTTTGAAAATAGTAAAATCTATTCCCTACCAATCTTTCTCACATTGATCAATGAATGGTAATGGAAAATGGTCTTTTCCAGTAGCATTATTCAATCTCCTATAGTCTATGCATACTCTCTATTTCATCACTATGCGTGTTGGGATGAGTTCATCCTTTTCATTTGTTATTATAGTCATTCCCCCTTTTTAGGTACACATTAAACTAGACCAACCCAATTACTATCGAAAATAGAATAGATAATACCTACATCAAGGAGTTTAAGTATCTTCTGTTTTACTACTTCTTGCATAGCAGGGTTGAGTTTCCTTTGGGGTTGCACTATTGGTTTTAAATTATCCTCCATCGATATCCAGTGTGCGCAATAACTTAGGCTAATTCCCTTCAAATTGGATTTCTCCCAACCAATTGCTCTTTTATATTTTTTTAGTACTTCAATAAGCATCTCTTCTTCCAAATCTATCAACAAAGAAGAAATAATTTTTGGTTTTGCATTTTCCTCTGAAAACACATATTTTAAAAGAGAAGAAAGAGTTGTAAGTTCAGAATTTTCTCCCTTAGGAGGGGATAGTTCATCCTCCATATTTCCTTTTTCATTGTGCTCTTTTCCTAAATAACATATCAATTCTTCTTCTATTTCTTCCATTTCTTCCTCTTTCTTTAGATGCATTAAACACTCTTAAAGCTCATCATCCAAAATAATTTCCTCTTATTTTTCTTCTACACATTCTTAAACATCATCAACAAAACAAATTGACTCTTCAAAATCATATGAGGGGTGTTTTATCACTTTGTTCACATTAAAAATCATTTCTTCCTCATTGAACCTTAAAGTGACCATTTGCCCATGAACATCAATTAAATCCCTTGCTGTGTTCAAAAATGGTCTACCCACTATCAAAGGTACTTGTCTATCTTCTTCTATATCCATCACGAAAAAATCAATCAAAAATATAAAATTTTCCACTTTTACCAATAAATCTTCTATAATTCCTTTAGGCCTCTTTACGGATCTATCTACCAATTGTAGCATCATTCAAATCTCTTTTATGTCTTTTAGATCAATTTCCTACAAACTAAATAAGGCATTAAATCTATTCTAGCACCCAAATCATATAATGTATGACTAACAAAATTCCCTCCTAATTCATATGGAAGTGTAAAACTCCCAGGATCCTCCAACTTAGCTAAAACTTTTTTCATTAATATTGCACTACAATTTTTAGACAATTAAACCATTTCTACACCTTTTAGCTTTTTCTTATTAGTATAAAGCTCTTTCATAAACTTAGCATATTTAGGCATGTGTAATAAAGCTTCAACAAATGATAAATTTGCATGTAACTTTTTAAACATGTCTAAAAATCTAGTTAATTGCTCATTATACTTTTCTTTCCTAGCTAAAGATGGATAAGGTAATTAAGACTCATCAAGAATAGTAGAAACTAATTTTTCCTTACATTCACTTTTCTCAACAATAAGAGATACCTCATCAACAATTTTGGGATTAAAAACACTTACCTCCATTTTTAGTTCCACCACTTTAGAAGAATTCTTACCGCTTTCAGCTTTATGCACCTCTTTTTCACTTCTTAAAGTGATTGCCTTGGCTTCGTTCTTTGGATTTTGGTCCATATTAGATTAGAATGTTCCTTGGGCTTTATTAGACAAAGAATTGGCAAGTTTTCACACTTGATTTTCTAGATTTCTAATGGATACATATTGATTTCTCACCCAAATGTCTTGGAATTTTCACCTAGCTTTTTGATTAGCTAAAAAGGAATTTTGAGAGGCTATGAAATTAGTAATCATTTCTTTTAAATTGGTTTATTTTCTTGTAGGGGTTGTGGTTTTTGAAATCCGAGTGGTTTGATATGGTTGTAATTGATATGTAGAAGGGTAATGTGGCTGGCTTTAGTTTTGATATAGTGGGTGGTTATTACTATTGGAGGCTAAATTTTTGTTAAAGGGGGCCCTATGTTGAGGGCTAGATTCTTGGTTCCCTTCTCTCCATGAAAAATTAGGATGGTTTATCCATCCCTGGTTATAAGTGTTGCTATAAGGGTTTAAAGCATTTATTTCCTCTATAAGTCCTTCCCCATTCTTGATTGCTCCTTGATTTCCTACAAAAATATCACTTATACTAGATAACATTGATATATTTTGAGCCTCAAGCTTATTTATCTCCTTTAAATGCTGATTTCTCATTAATTCAATTTGTGCCTTAAGCGTGGCTATCTCATCCACACTATGGACTCCCCATTTCTTTTGTGTGGCTCTTGAGCTTGTCCATTGAGCATTATTGGTTGCCATCTCATCTAGAAGCAAGAATGCTTCTTTAGGAATTTTATTTATAAAGCTTCTATTTGATGTTGCATCTAGTAGGGACCTCGTAGCTTGATTCACACATGCATAAAAGATATGCATCAATTAATAAATAGGAAATTCATGGTGTGGACAACTTTTTAAGAGTCTCTTAAATCTTTCCCAAGCCTCATGGAATGGATCCTTATAAAACTACTAAAATTCATTAATATTTTTCCTAATTAGGGTTGTTTTGGTAAGTGGAAAAAATTTACACAAACACTTTTCTTACATTTGTGGCTATGATTAGATCGATTGATTTGGTAGCATATGAAACCAATCCCTAGCTTTACCAATGAGGGTAAAAGGGAATAACTTTAAGTTTAATGGCATCCGTCGACACATTTGGGATTTGAACTGTGTCACTAATTTCTAGGATTATATCTAAGTTTTGGGTGGGATCCTCTATCTTTGAACCTAAAAATTGATTTCATTGTACCATCATGATGGTAGCAAGTTTTATCTCAAAATTTTGGTGATGAGATATCCTAATGGTTCTATGTTCTTCATTCCACCTAGGGATTGCATAGTCTCTAATGGTTCTAGGTCTAAACCCATCCCCTTGAGCTTGGTAATTCATGCCTTCTATCCTAAGGTGTGGATCATTTATAGGTGGATCAATATTAGGTAAGTCATTATCATTAAGAGGTAAATCTCCTTGTATCCCTTGATTATTCATAGTGGCTTTTAATTTTCGAATCCTATGGTAAGTCCTCTCAATTTCAAGATCTATGGGTAAGATTGGTCTATCTCTTACCATAAACTATTACCACTGCAAAAGTAAAAGAATAAATTAAATAAAAGAATATAAATAACAAAAAGAAAAGAAGAAACACATAAAAAATCACTTTAAAAATCCAAAATAGTAAACAAATGCCAATTGTTTCCCCAACAACAGCACCAAAAATTTGACTGATGTCTAGCAAGTGTACTACACTACAAAAGCGACCTAAATTAGTGACCAAATTTAGCAATAGATAATTTTCATCGCTATTTAGTGATGGTGTAATGGCCATTTTAAATTTTAGTCGTGAAAATGTATTTGTTCAAGTTAGGGATAAGTTTAGCGACGAAAAAAATGAAAACAATCGTTAAATATTAGCAAAAATGAATAGTGCCATTTTTTGTGACTAAATTAGCGACGAAACTTTTTGGTCGCTAATTTAGCTTTCAATCTTTTATTTAGGAAATTAATTTCCTAAAACATAGCAATGGAAATGTAGTCGCTAATTGAAATGAAACTCTAGCAACGAAAATTCAGTCCTATTTTACTATATTAATTGTATGTTTTCAATTAAATTTTTTCAAAAATTTCTAATTTCTATTATTAATTTCACTAATCATTATAATATTAATAAAAATATGCATACATATTTATGCTTAATAATTATTTTTAATAATTTTTAAAAATATTTTATATAATATTATTTGCCTATTTTCAATTAAATTTTTCAAAAATTTATAATTTTACTTATCGTAAGAGTTATAATATAAATGAAAAATACAAATACATAGTTATTGTTACTAATTAAAATTAAAATTATTTCAAAAAAATTGAGGATTAAAATTACAAAAAAAATAATTAAATAAGATAAAAAATCACATCAACTTAGAGCACGTGACCACTTTTAGAATTTTAATAATATTGACTAGACATTAACTATAATATTTTTCTCTCTTTTCATTTTTTTTTAGAATTCTAGTAATATTCTTTAGATATTAATTATAAAATAATTTTTATATTTAATATGTATATATATTATATCTATAGATATAAATAAAAAAAAACTTTATATAAATTCATTTACAAAATTATCCTCCATTCAACAGATATTGTACAAATAAATGTGGGGATATTTTTGTATTTTAGAAAACCCTAATTACTCCTCACTTTGCCTTAGTCTCTTCTCTTTTCTAAGGTGGAGCCACCGTCCCTCATTTTCTTTCTCTCTCTCTCTCTCTCTCTCTCACTTTTTTCCTCTTTCTTTGATTCTTTAACTCAAACCCCTTAATCATTTTCTCACCTATATTTTGCCTTTTGAACATAGATTGCTCAATTTTATCATATTCTCCTTCTACTTTGGCAAATTTTTATGGGCAACTAGATTTCCAATTCCAATTATAGGGTTTTTTCTGTACCATCATCATTAAAAATAGAGTAAAATCTTAGAGTAAGGATCAGCAGCATCACGATCTCTATCACGTCATCAAGGATAACTTTGTCTTTGACTTGTGGGATATTCTCTGTTGGATCATCCTCTCCAAATGTGTTTATAAGGTATAGCACTATCTTTTTCTTTTCCTCTTTTTTTTAAAGAAAAATGAATGTTGTGTAATTTTTCTATGGCTTATCAAGGATTAAGGGGCATCATGAATTTTGCTATTGAGTGCATATGTATGATTGCTTGACTGACACTTTGATTGCTGTTCACTTTGCGGTTAGTTTTGTTGTTCACTTCATTTTATATAAAATGTTGTTTTTAAAGCATATAGTACTCTCTGTACCTTTTCGTACAGATATTTAAGGCAGCAAAAAGAAAAAAAAAACATGATGTTTATCATTGGATTTATGGTAGTGGAGATGTGGTCTCATATCAATTCAGAAAATATTTTTTGGAATTATAATTTTTGTTTCTTTGTTTTTTGTGATTTGTAATTTCTATATCATTTTCTGGTATGTTCATGTTCTAAATATAGGACAGTTTCTATTACCAGATTCTCATACATGGAATAATACTTTACTAAATCTATGCTTTGTTTTTATTACTATGTGTTTGTTTTATGTTCTTGGTGGGACTATGCATATTCAAATAATAGAAAACACTTCCACTCTCTTAAGCTTAAACCTCACATACCACACTAGATGGTCCCCATTGATGAAAGCAAAAACTGACAAATAATATAAAAATGGTACTGTATACCTAAAAGCTTTGAAGTTAAAATATTTGCATTGGCATTATTGTTTTTCTTGCAGTTTTGGCCTTCAGGGGACCAAAGCCTTGAAATAAGAAAATAGAATAATGTTAAAATAATAATAATAATAATAATAATAATAATAATAATAATAATAAAGGCAAGCAACAACTCAAGTTAATTTCCTAAAAAAAAACTCTATGTTTGCTTTATTCACACTTCTGATCTTGAATTTGATTATATTTTGCTTTTATGGAAATTTAATGTGTAACACCTTAATTTCTTAACCATGGATAATCATCAATCATCATCATACCTAATAAAGATTAGGCAGAAATACTAATAATAATATTATCACAGGCCATAATTACATGCCACAATAAAATAATGAAGCTTATCGATAAATAATCATATTAAAAATGGCCTTCAGGTATCCAGAATTCCTCAAGGCAACTGCATCTTGCTCGATCCAATGCAGCTTATCTTGAAACCTACATGGATAAACAAACTCATGCTAAGCTATAAAGATTAGTGGGAAACGAAACTCTCTATATATCTATATATAAAGATAATCCTCTTTCCACAATCCATCACATACATGCATAAAACTTTCACAATCACACAGGATAACATATGAGTCTATCATATTCTTCATTTCATAAATAACATTCTTAGGAGAGTCTTCAAACATACTAATGGGTATCATTTTTAGAATAATTGAATGCATTATGAAACTTATCTCACTTCCTAAAAGCTTAGCCATTCATCACTATCACCATCATCGTACCCTTTACTTTTATTAACTTAGTATAAATCATGCATCTTATAATCCTTTTTATTCAATATACTAGACATTATAGTTATTAATGGCATAAGATTTCCACTTATTACTTTAAATCACATTGTCACCTAAGATAGGCAATCGACATTAATTCATAATATAAAGGTGTACTTAAGTCATATAGCCTCTACAATTAGTCCTGGTAGGCATAATTACTTCACATATATCATACAATTCTCATATGAGATTCACAAACTCTACATCCTTCATGTTATCTTAGCATGGTACCCTGATTCTCTTACAAGCATCATTCTATGTCATGCATTACACTTGGTTAAATGAATGTTATCATTATGTCTACTTATGTGTAATCATTTATATATAAATAGATAGATTGACAGGGTGGCAGGTGATCATAAGGAACAAGCATTCCATATCAAGATTTAGGGTTTAGGGTTCTTAATGCACATGTCATAGTTCATATAACTTCTAGTATAATAGTGTATGCTTTAGGGTTCATATAATCTCTGTGGAATCCCATCGGAGGAACCATCTCATACCGATACTCATATAGGAATCTTCTTTAATTGAAGTGTGACATTTCAATCATGCATTACAAAGCATAACATTTCATTTCATAAAAATAGTTTATAGTCAAAATAATTTAAAACAATCAAACAATAGGTCATTTCTCATTCTTACACCACATAAATAGAGTAATCGATGCATGTTTTAGTTTATCTTGTGTATATTTTATCATCTTTAATAGCCTGCCTAAGTACTAGTTTAAAGGGTGGATAATGGGAGCAATGGATACCCGAAGGTATCAAACTATGGATATCTGAAGATATCCCCAAATGGGGTCAAGCAATTATTCCAGCAAGGAACAAACTATGGACCCAAACGGGGTACCAAATGGGGTTAACTATGGCAGCTGCGACTATATCCCTCTAGGCATGCTTATCTAATCCACAACTGAACTATGACCCGCAGGCTTAACTTTTAAGACATCTTTGTTTAACATATTCCTCTTTACTTAGCACATCATTTGGCTTGAAGCCACTTTTCATAGAAGAATGCATATCATTCCTTTCATCAAAGACCACATCAATTTTGGTTCAACATACTTTTCTTTACTTAATACAACATATATACTTAATGCCATCATTCATATAAGAGTACAAGTTATTCTTATCATACCGTAATATTGAGCTCTAGGCCAGTGCACCGGGATGCTATCATATGATCATATAGTTGTATCAACTTTCTTTCATTCATATCACGATGGTCACATGTTTATGAAATTAATAATAGCATGTGATCTTTCATAACTAGTTTTATGCATGTCCACATGCGCATATACATATATATGTAGTTAAAATTATGTAAATACATACTTCCATTACTCATACTTGTTCATATATTAAATTAAGCTACTCATCATAGCATGCTCATATCAATTATACAATATATAGTGCTTTTACTCTGTAAAACTATGGCAGCTGCGATTGTATCCCTCTAGGCATATAAAAAAAATAAGTAGGTTCTCTTACAGCTTAAGGTTAATGCCACATTTACTCCCTTGAATTCACTTTCATGATTCATCAGAGTAGGAACAACAAGTTATACACTTTAACATTATCGTATATACTTCAATCATCTTACTTGTATTTTTCATCTTATAACATTTTATGCTTAGGTAAGTGGTGTGAGCTCATTTCATCTTAATCGTTAACACACTACGGATGCTCTTATCTAATCATATTGTATTATAGGCATGAACAAATAATGAGCACATTATTACACATTACTGCTAATCATTAATTCTTCTCATGACCTGGAGTATAACCAAGCTTCTATGATTTCATAATTTAACATAGTATGTGATGTTCCCTTTCTTTTAACTTGGACATGTGACCTTACGTCTATTCTCTTGTTATCACTAAGTTAAATCATAGTGTTTTGAATAGAACCCTTCCTTGACCTAGTGCATACCTTATATTGATTTTATAAGACACATTGCATAACATATCATTTAAGTTACTATATTACCTCATGTTATTCTCAGTTCAATGCTCATTAGGCCTTATCATACCTTGTTGCATCATAATTCATATTAACATTGCCATGCGCAAGCCCCTCTAGTTTAGAGTTCAAATGAACCATCATTACTTAACTCAATATGTTTAATTACTTTAAGTTTCGTACTCTCTATATGTGTGGAGGTTCCTAAATTAAAGGATCATGCCTTATGCACCTTTAGGTAACTTACAGCTTAATTCAATTGTCATCCTATTATAATAGCATATTGGTGGCTTAGATTACTTACAACTTATTGTCATTTACTTTCTCTTACCATGCCCTTCATGTCATCTAATTTTCAATAATGCTTCATCTTACGGTCTTGCTTTTCTAAATTATACCTCTATAGACCTTAACATGGAATATCGGCTTTTATGATCTATTAATCCATCAGCATTTAACTTACATATTAAGCATTACTTAGTGACCAATCATCATCCTTACATTTAAGACTAACTTTATTCATCCAGCTTAGGTAACTCTTTTAATAACTTTAGATATCGCCAAACTTATGATTATGGGTGATTATTGTTTAGGAGTATGTGTACAAGAAGCACACGTGGCCATGCAATAAGAATAACAATAGGTTATGATTGGCCCTGTATAGCAAGGACAAGGGTAATCGGTTGTGCATTTCCAAGAAAAAGAGTGAGTGGCCGTGTGCAATGAGAAGTGAAATCACACACGTGGCCGCGTGTTTCCAAGAGGAAACAACACATGTGGCTGTGTGTTTCTAAGAGGAAACACACACGTGGCCTTGTGTTCTCAAGAGAAAACACACACGTGGCCGTGTGTTTCCAAGAGGAAACACACACGTGGCCGTGTGTCTCCAAGAGGAAACACATGTATGGCCATGTGTGAGAAGAAAAGAGCATTGCATGGCCATGGGTGAGAAGGAGAAAAGCATCACGTGGCCACGGGTGGGAGAAGAAGAATACATCACGTGGCCGTGTATATCAAGGAGAAACATAGTGAGTGGCCACGCTTGGGAAGAAATGAAGTAAACCTACAATTACGATTATGCATAACAAGAATTAAACCCTAAATTTCACTTCCCCACTTATTTACATGATCATTTACTAATCATGTTATAATCATTAACACCTATTAGATTAAACCTTTAATCTCATTATCAAAGCATATACAACGTGATAGGGAAAACATGCATAGTAACCATCTCAAAATAATGAATCATGTACCTGACATTAAAGCCTCCCTCACTTACTTGATCCATGCCTTATTACTCTTGATTCCCTTCTTCTCTTTGTACATGGAGATAACATACATGATATATCATCTCTCTATACATCCTTAGTTCCATTAAATCAAACATAATGAATAGATCCATTAGAGGAAAACATTACCTTCATAAGGTTGAAACACCAAAACCTTAGGTTTCTCTCCTTCATCCAGTAACTAGAGAGTGAGAGAGAGAGAAAGAGAACTCTCTTGCCTTAGTCGATCCCCACATCCAAAATCGCCAAGGGTTCCTTCTTCAAGAAGCTAAATACAAGAGTTAGTGGAGTAAATATCTCCCAAAGAGAAATTTCCAAAATTCCCTTATACATTTTAACCCCCTTAAAACTTATTTTCTTAACATTCAACTCCAAAGCTTCTTATTTAATTCAATTGCATCATTCCTTACTATTTTAGCTACACTCCAATACTTCTATGCAAAATTATCAATATACCCTTAATGTGACTTAACTACAATAATACCAAATAATCAAATTTTGCCTTATTAAACCTTAATCATGATTAAATTACTATATTGGGGCCATGATTAGGTCCTCACATAATGCCTCTGCCTGTGAGTTGCCAAATGGTCAGTAGCTCTTCTTATAATTAAAAAACAACCTTCATACACATAATTTTCGCTTTTCACTCTACTAACCTAACCTAATTATACTTCATTTTTACAAGCTCTTCTTTGTAATAATAATAGTTAAAAAAACACTAGAAATTCAAATATATGTGTATATTTATGACTAAAGAGCAGGTTGACACATTAATTTTATTATTATAAAGGGATCAAACCAATGTATAGATTGAAGTAAAGTTAATTATTAACACTTTGATGTTAAGTTTAGTTTAATTATTTATGAGGATATTTAATGTGCATTTAACTAACCTATTCTCTCTTATTGTTATGAATTTAAAGAAAAATGTACTTCTATTATTCTTGTACTCTTTGCCTTCTTATGCTTCTGAAATTTGTATAACAAAGTGGAATAGTTAATTGAGATCCAAGTAGATGCATTTTGTTATTCATTTTTGTTGGGTTGCCCACCATGGTCAAATAAACATATTTAAACTTTGATCTCTATGCATATCTACTATTGTGACTTTGCAGGTGCCCAACTTTTTCCTCTTTCTTCTCATTGATACACCCTTATTTTTTCTTTCTTTTCTTCTTTTATATTTTAAATTTTTCTCACATTTCCAATAGTTACAGCTCTCTAACAAACCCATGTTTCTTTTTTATGCATTTATATGTTTGATTCTCTGAACCTACTGAACCTAGCATATTGGTACTAGAAATTGCCCTACTCTAGCTTTCTGCAAAAAAGGATAACTTATGAATTATTAGTAATCAATATAAATTTCTAGAAACTATTAATGGGTTTCTAATTTACAGAGATCTATAGTAAAAAATCTATATATTTAACTGTTATTGTGCTAGGAACTTTCTGGCTAAATTAATGTTTCTTCATATTTTTAGTCATTGAGGGACCTTTTTTCTTTTTTTTTTTACTTGCAATTTAGTTTTTTTAGGACATTGCTTCATTATTGTTGCCCTTTGTTTTTTTTTGTTCCTTTAAGAGAATTATAGGTACCTCTATGCTAGAGAAGAGGTCCATGTTGCATATTGTTCTATTTATTTTCTAGGATGTTACTTTCGTCTAGGTTGCATATTTATGAAGTACATCACCACTTAGTGGCTTGTTATTGACATCTATATATGTTTATTTTTGTTAAAATATTTATCTATATGACATCCTTGCAATTGTTGTTTATGGTGTAGCACTACGTATTGTGAATATAGAATGAATTTGTTATGTATCATTATCCAGTCTGTGCTATACTATATGGGTTCTAAGTTTTTTTCTATGAAAGTATTCCTATTTCGAGTTACATCTTAAAAATTTTTACATACTTTTCTAGGTTTACTATTTTTATCCCTTTTTAGCCTTTTATGATCCTACGAAGCTTTAAAATGATCTTAAATGGAACTTCACAAGGCCTCAAGGTTTTGAGGCAGTGATCCGTGTGAGATGCAACCGAGTAAATTTTTTTTTGAGTCCAAAATATTTTGTTCCCTTCCTCTAATATGTTACAAATTGATCACTCTTACATTGTCAACTACTTGTACAATTCTTGCAAGTTGATTAGGCTTGTCTCATTATAGGGCATCTAAGCTCAACAATATCATGGGAACTTTTGTAAGCGTATTCCAATAGATGTTGATCTACCTGGGGTTTGTATTTCTTTCCAAAACATAGATACTTTTATCTTGTCCATTAGCTGACAATAAAACATGATACATGTTATGTTGTGGTAATGTTTGAAGGTTATATTTACTTTTTATTCAAATAATTTATAATATCAAATAAGACTTGAAAGGTTAACCCAAACATCCGATCTAAATTTGCCCAAAAATACTAATCTAAACTTTGACTTAGAGGAAATCAGGATGATTCGAGAAATTTAGGGTCAAATTCAAAATCTAAAAAGTTTACCTAAAAGTACCTGAAACCTATCTTAAACCTATGATCTAATTTTTTCAATTAAATTTTATTTTATCATATTTATTTGTAATATATATATATATAATAACACCATATTGTTTATATAAAAATTAGATTTAATTGAAAGAAAATAGAAATGCTTGATCGTTTAAGTTATAAGCTGTAAAAAATTAAAAAAGAAAAAGAAAAAGAAAAAGTGAAGCGGGAGATAATAATTAAGTGTTGTATAGTGCGTACTGTATTTTCACTATTTCTATTATTTACACATTCTTTACATGTTCCTTTTGATTCTTAAAACTAAAATCTGGGGGTGAAAATTCTTTTGATTATGTATTTGTTATGGTGCTAATTTTTTTCCCTTTTTTAATGTTCCTTTTGATTCCATTTTTTTAGCTATAGAGTATGTATTTAGTCCTCGTTCAAATGTTGTTGTTTTAATACTTTACAATTTATTTTATCTATAAATAATAATTTCTTCTTTTGGAAATTGATTGTGATAAAACTCTAATGATGACGCTGAAACACGATGACAAATTGCAGGATGGTTTAGAATGTGCCTTTAAGTTATCATACTTTAGCAGTCTACTATATTTTTTTATTCTTGTGTCATGTATTGGCTATAGAACCCTATGTTTTAATTAGAATATGATTCTCCACATGTATAATTTGATGACCAACCTTGTGATAGACATCGAGATTTAATTTACATCATGCAGTAGTATAGCTAGGTATCTAGTTACTCATTTTATTTGTCTTTTCAACTATTTAAAATCTATCATTTGGGAAATTCGACCTATAACTAAGGTAACTCTTAGGCAACTGGCCTTTAGCTATATGCCCTTACTGGTGACAGTCTTGAACTAAATATTTTTTCTTTTTTCCTATTTTAGTTGTCAAAGTTTTTGTTGAAAGTCCTACTAGGATTGATCATAGTGTATTGATAATGAATTTGATATTGTTGATCTCATTTTCATGCCATCTTGGTAGTTGTCCTTAAACTTTCAAATGTTGTGCTAGGCATATGGGTTTGTTACCTGTCTCTTATATACTTCATTAGAATCTAGCTTCCATTGCTAACCTGTTAGGAACTAGAAAAGTGTATTCACTATGAAGTTTGGAGAAGTTTACAAGTTAGGCATATAATTGTTGTATCACTATGTTCTTTAGACTACTATATACATCATGCTTTTCTCCTTACTAAGGCTTACTTTTGTGCTCAGGAGTGGCATTCTTCTCATACTGATTAAAGATAAAGTTCCCACTAGAGGTCTATCCTATGTGGAGTTTCTGGTGCATATCCATCAGTAAATCCAAATGAAAATGTCTTCATAATTTTGTGCATCATCAGTTGAGTCCACTAGTTCTGTGTGGTTCCTAGCATTAGCAAAACTAGAATTCAAAGAAAAGAGAAACAATTTTATTATTGAATATGATCACTGGAGCAAGGAACACCTGATAATTTATTTCTACAAAAAGCAAGGACAAATTTTGCAATAAGAGTTTTGTTGCTGTGGTATGTACTTAGAACATTGGAACAGCGGTATAATTTTTCCCTTTTTTGCTTTGTAGATTTAGCCTACCCCCTCGTGCTCCCCTTTTGCTTTAGTGTTTTCTTCTCTCTAGCTTTCCCTTGTATAAACTCATTTAGTATTTCAATTAATTTGTAATTGTATATTTGTTATAACTTGATACTATGTTTTATATTATAAATTTATAAAATACATTAAGATTTGCATTTATATACTTATTTATGGTCTCTATTAAATATTGGGTAAACAATGAATTAATGTATTATTAAAAGACATATAAAAAATAAATTCATAAATATTAAAAAATAAAATTTTTCATATAGTGATGAGTATCTTAGTCGCTAAAAATATGTTAATTCAGTAAATGAAAACAAAAATTTGCGTTGAGATTTTCACTATAGTGATGGAAATAAATTGCGCCAAACTATTGCAAAAATAATCAATTTTTTAGCGATTAAAAATAGTGACAAAATAATTAGTCGCTAATACTTTCTTAACATAATGACAATTGATTTTAAGGGTTAATTAGCGATGGGATTTTTAATGCAGTGATCGAAATTTTCGTCTCTAAAATTAGCGAATTTTTTTTATTTTCATTGCTAAATATACCTGCGACAGCCAAATAATGACGAACAGTCATTTAGTCACTATATTAAATTAGCGACAGTAATTCATCAAACTTCGTCACTAATTCACTATTTTTTGTAGTGCTAGATCGACTAGTAATATAGAAAAATATAATTATGACTCCTAAATATCGAACCCAAGGGAAACTTGTGTATGTATGAAAGATTTTAGATTTTTAGAATGAAAACTGAATGTGAGAGAGAAAAGAGATCCCAAAGCTATGATAATGAAGGTTTAACTAAATTAAAGACAGAAATTTGAGCAAACAACTAAAGACTCAACAATTGAACTAAAAGCAAGTAAATAAAATTGATAAAAATCAATATTAAAGACAACTTTTGCTAAAGGACTATTCATATTAACCTTATATTTCAATGACTTAATTAAGAAGGAACACAAGTGATTATGAAGAAATCAGATGAATAAAGCAAGATAACTTAAATCAAGATTATCATCCTAAGCATTAAACCTATCGTATTAAGATAAATCCAATACTTAGAATAAAATCTTATTTTAACCCCCTAGATGTCTATTAAACTCTTTTTCAAGAAAATTTAACTTTTATCTATTCTTAGTTTTAACTACTCTAAATCTTAACTTACCTTAATTAAAACACAATTATATCTAGCTAGAAAATAACCATGCATTAACATAAGTAAACTAACCTAAGAACATACATATCAATGGTTAAACAAAAATCAATTATTAAATAATAATTAAATAAGTTAACAACCAAAATTTAGATAACTGATGATAAAACTCTGCTTAAAACTAAGAAATAATTAAAACTTGTATTAATTTAAGCACAAACTAAGTCAGAACATTATGGAGTTAACAATTCAAGTATCCTTTAGCAAAAGTACAAGAACTACTCATACTTCATCTAGAAAATTGAAGAAAATAAATAAGAGAAGGCAATACAAACACTTAGAATTTCAACTACTCTTGAAGACTTCAATCGTAGTTTCCAACCTAAGTGCAGAACAAAGATAAACTAAAGTGCTTAATTGGTAAAAACCATTTTCCCATAACTAATGTTCCTTGCTATTTTTATAGCCTCAAACTGGAATAATATCATCTGTAGAAAACTTCCCAAACTAGCAAGAATTAGAGTCCAATTCAGTTTCAAAGACTAGGCTCGGTAGAGTGACATTTCACTCCACCAAGTGAAGATTTTTTGTCCCTGGTATTTTTGGGTCACTCGGTAGAGTGAAAAAGTCACTCTACCAAGTGGTGTTTTCTTACATGCTGCTTCTTTTTGTCTCACTCGGTAGAGTGGATATTGGCTCCACTGGCTGGTTGCTCTCTAGACTGATCAACAAAGCTCTTTCTCTTCCTCTTTAGGGCACTCGATAGAGTAAAGATATCACTCCACCGAGTGACTAGCCTTTGGACTAACAATGAAAGCCTTTAATTGCTAAACGTATAGTTTAACCCTTGTAAATTCTTCTTTTCTTCAAATAAGCACTTAAAAATAGCAAATTTCTTAATTAAGACCTCAAATTGCAAACTTAACAAATTAAATATTAAAAATAACCTAAATATTACTAAATTAACACAATAAGCACATTAAAAAAGTATTAAAAATATACTAAAATTCACACTTATCAAGAAGAACCATCATCTACCATTACACATGCAGTGCATTTGCCATTCACCTCTGCCATAATGTATAAAGGATAGTTATACTCGTATCCTTCCATGGGGAGATCTACATTAGTGAACACAATATTTTCTTTAGAATACCCTTTTACCATTTCTAGTAGTTTGGAAGGAGACATGGTGGTAGCAATAGTTGACTCACACAAAGATTCTACCAACTTCTATTAGTGGGAAGGCGATTGTCTAAGCAAATCCCAAATCGAAATTTGAGCAAGTGTCTTCTTAAGTTGCTTCAAGACTAAATTATCCTCCATGGTTCATTTTTTTATAAGAATAGTGGGGTCCTATGGTCTCTCAATTTTTGGTGTGACCCTCTCGCTTCTGATGACTACTTGGACCATCTTTCCATCTGCTACTTCCTTCTCATCTTCATCAATTTCCAATAGGTCATTTGGTTCCTCTTCAGCCTTGACTGAACCTATTTCACTATCTGTATCCCAAATATCCATAAGCTGAATTGATTCCCTCGCTTCTGTTAACCCTTCTATACATACATCTGAACCATTAATGCTTCCTTGAGCCTTGCGCGTGATAGCCAAATACTTATTTCCATACAAATCCCTTAGAACATACCATTTTGACAATTCGGACCCAACCATGCATACCAGTGGTGGCATAACATTCTAGGCTTCCTTCTTCTTAGCTCTCTTCTCTGGATCAGAAATCTATCAAGAGTCAATCAAGTCTTGGATATGGTCCCTTAAAGTACGACAATACTCAGTCTTATGCCTTATATGTTGGTGAAAGTCACAATACCAATTAGATCTATGTCCTAGCTGTTAGTGTAAGTCCTAGCCCCAATACATTATAATAAAATACTTTAGTTAATAAATAAGGCTTTTGTTTTATCTATTGTATTCCTGTGCATATCAATTGATAGAACTGTCAAAGAATGTTGTTTCAGTTTAAGTTATCATGTGTGAGGCACATGGTTGTAAGACCTTGAAACAAATGAGACTTTATTCTAAATATCCCTAGCCAGTCATTGTTATGGGAATAACAAATGAATTAAGACTAGTATGCTCTCTCTGATAAGTTGAGTTCTATCTTACGGATCATAAGGACACAATCAGAGATCATAGATACATGTTTAGAACATGGTATCTGGATTCGATCTGTTCATGAGAACACTACATGGTATAGGTCATAAGTGTTTCTCATATGCAAGTTTTGTATCGGAGTTCTTAGACCTAAAATCTCTATGAAACTCTTTATGAATTACTATGTACTTTGACATACACCTAACATGCTCTTAACAGAGTGACAAGTATGGGTATGCTTGGGTATACATTGATTCATTTTAGAGAGCATGAGAGAAGTGAAGGGATTACCCCTCTCTATAAGAGAGAAAATATCATCGGCCATTTGATCAGTAAACTAAGAAGTGTATGGCCATACTGAGATGAAATAATGAGTAATCATTATTTATCTGAGAGTTCAGTGTCATTGGAATATCAAGAAAGGAATTAATATATATAAGGATGACTAGTTCCATGCCTTATATTAATTCTAATATTCATAGGTAAGGGAATTTGCAAAATTACATTAGGTCACTAAATGCCATTTGCATTTTCATTTAATTTGGAATGCTATAATATCTTGCTAGAGAATATATACAGCCTTTGAATTAATTCATTAATTCATTGCCAACATTAAATGGACCTATAGGATCACACACAAAGCATTAGGCTTAAAATATTTAAATAAAGTATTATGCATTAATATGGGCTTTTAATTAAAGTCAAATTAATGTATGTAATGGGTATTAAAATTGCTATTGGACCTTGGTCCATGAGAGAGAAAAATTCAGCCCATATGGTTTAATTTCAATTAATTAATTATATTGTATTAATTAAGTTAATTGAGCATTAATCCTAATGATATTCAAATCAAATTAAAAAACTTAACAATGAGATGACCTAGTCAAAATTCCAAGATTAAAAAACAAGATAATTTTGGCATGTGTTGATTTCAAGATTAAGTGATTAATTTGATTAAAATGTCTTATGATTTTATTTCAAATTAATTTGAATTTTAAATTCCAAAGAGATTGAACTAATATATGTTACTTATTCTTAGGAAGTGATTGAGGTTGAATTAATTATCTTGAAGTAGTAAAATTCAGATCAAACACTTTCCAAAAGATAAGGATATATATTAGTAAAGAAATAAAACCCTAATTACAAGTGTGTGTGGCGTGAAACTTGTTCTCTCTCTCACTTAATTCTTTTGGCCGAATTTCACAAGGATAAAGGATTTTTCCTCATTCTCTTGTGTTTTTGGACAGTAATAGAAACCTAAAAGAAGTGCAAGATCAAATCTTGTAGCTTTAATCCATTGCCATTACACAATACTTTATTAGAGAGCTAGCAATCTCAATTTTAAGCTATCTTTGCAAGTGTGTGTGTGAGAATAGAGAGGAGTGGCATAAAGGCTGTTCCTTGGCATTGGTGGTGAAGATCTAAGTCTATCATATCATTCTTGGTTGCTGGTCATCATCAAAATCAAGTTTTAAAAGGCGTCTAAAGTTGTAAGTTCTTAAAAACCCTAAAATTGCATGTTTCGATTCTTGTCATGGAATTATTTGACATGTATGATCGAATTTTGATGTTTTTCCGCTGCATGATTATTTTGTACATACCATGTCATATTCCATCAGTGGTATTAGAGCCTAAACATGCTTATTTTAGTGCTTTAGATGCATGAAATAATTAATCAAAAATCATTATTTTAAATACATGCAATGCTGAAATTTTCTGTTTTGAGTTTTTTGCATTGTTTTGGTGTAAAAAAGATTTTAAATGATTAGATAGGTATTATAATTAATATGACATGTTAATATACTGTCCTAAGATATTCTAGGAGCTGTTAATGATCAGATTTAATTGATAATACCTGATGGTACATGTTAATATTAAAACTATGTGCTATTTGGCATGTTAATTGTTAGTTTAACAACTAGTTTTAAATATTAAATGTAAAAATGATTTTGGCATGTTTGTAAGTTATTTTTAAAGATTAAATATCAGGTCTGGACATATTTTAAATTTGGTTTTAATTCTGGTCCATGACAATTTAATTGATTAATTTTAAAATCACTTAAAACTATGACTAGTTTGTGTTTGTTACATGTTTAATCAACATTGTTTGTTTTGTTTTGATTAAAATGGTAAAAACACATTTAGATCAGATTGGTACAGAATATTAAATCAATATTTATGACCTTATTTAAGTTATTAAATGACTCATAAAATTGATTTAAGTATTTGTGCATTTTGTGGCATCATATAAGCATTAAACAACTAGTTTTGTTGTTTGTTTGTTTTTATATGCATGCCGTGTATCATATATATGTTCTTCATTATTTTGTGTTTTAATTCATGTTGGTACATATTATATGTATTTTTAATGTTTATGGGTTGTATGACATAAAATTAAAAATGGCAAAATTGGAAATTATACTAGAGTTGATTTATAGCACAAATCTAACTAGTTTGTGTTTTGAGATTTTAAGAGAACTTATTCAATAAGAGGATTTATTCCATTGGGCTTCGACCCAGGTCTATCACGGGGTCATCTCTTAAAGGTTTAAGTACACAATTTCCATTAATGGGCTTGGCTAAATTAATTAAAATTGGACTTTGTTTGATCCATGAATGTTATGTATATTTATTTGATTGTTTGGTGTGATGAATGGATATGCATGGTGCATTCATGGGCCCTGGGTTTTTGTAATTAAATATGGCCTGCGAACTATTATGTATTATTGTAAAATTTTCATTTATTTCTTAGAATAGAATTTACTTGCAGACTTTGTAAATCAAGACGAAGCCCACCGGAGTGGAGAAGCCCAACTCGAAGATTCTTATGTAATAGTATAGAATCTTAGTTGTAGGTTTTTGGGCCCATGTTTGTCATGCTTTACTTTATGCAATTATTTATATATGCATGTTATGTATGGATGACAAAGCGTATGCCATGTAAGCTGTAATAAAATGAATCCCTAAAAATAGTAAGTCATAAAGTTGCCTTCCTAATTCGAAACATGTCAAGTCATCGATCATCGGTCACGTAGACTAGGATTCCTAAATAAGCCCGATTATCTTTGTGAGGCATGGGCTGTGAATGTAGGTTGGACTTAACATGGAAAGGGATGCCCGGACCTAGGCAACTAATAAATGGGTTTGTGCTATAACATCTTAAGATGTTAGCCCATTTGATCCAACAATCATGTACGAGACATGATTGGAGTTTTCCTACCTAAGTAACTTAACTTGTTAGGTGTACAAGCTCAGCTTGACTAATAAGTTGTTGTGAAAAGTGGATCTTGGCCCACATTAAAATCACTAACGCGAATTATTTAAGGGGATGTTAATTTGGTTTTTGGGATTATAATAAGACCTTATTTAATCTTGCTCAATTTTATTGTAGATTGAAAATGGCTTCTTCAAACAACAATTTCTCATTGTTATCGATCCTTGAAAAGGACAAACTGAATGGCATCAACTTCATAGACTGGTCTCGAAACTTAAGAATAGTTCTTAAGTAAGAGAAAAATTCATATGTTTTGGATGCACCCTTGCCTAAAGAACCTAGTAGGAACACCTCAACGAGTTAAAAGGAAACTTTTGAGACCAAGAAGAGCGACTCCAATGATGTGACCTATTTGATGCTGGCCACTATGGTGCCTGACTTGCAAAAACAATTTATGGACCAAGAGGCTTATGCGATCATGGTACACCTCAAGGAGATGTTCCAAGAGCAAGCTCGTCACGAGAGGTTCGTGACAATAAAGGCCTTAATTTCCTATAAGATAGCTACGGGTACACCTGTTAGTACCCATGTACTCAAGATGAAAGGGTATCTTGATACTCTTGAGAAGCTTGAGGTATAAGTGCAAAAGGAATTGGCCACTGACTTGATCTTAGGATCATTGACTAATGATTATGATCTATTTGTGATGAATTATAACATGCATGCAATGAACAAGTCAATCACTGAGCTTCATGGGATGCTTAAGAATGCTGAAGAAAACATTCGAAAGACCAATCCCGTACTGATTGTTCAAGGGGGCATTAAGAAGGGACCCGCTAAGGGAAAGGGAAAGGGAAAGGCAAAACCCAAGAATGACCTGGCTCGGTTCAAGTCAAATGGGAGTGCACCTCAGGCCCAATCCAAGCCCAAGGCGCAAAAGCTCAAGGAGAGCGGGAGCACTTGCTTCCACTACAATAAAATAGGGCATTGGAGGAAGAATTGCGCTATCTTCAAGGAAAAACAAGAAAAGAATGGAGCCAAGGCATCTAGTTTTTGTATTTTTGTTGTTGAAATTAACCTTTCTATTTTTACCACTTGGGTATTGGATACCGGTTGTGGTTCTCACATTTGTTCAAATGTGCAGGGGCTAAGAAATAGGTGGTTACTTGGAAAGAATGAAGTGGACCTCCGTGTGGGGAATGGAGCACGAGTTGCTGCCATGGAGATAGGCGACTATCAACTCACTTTACCTTCCGGACTTTGTCTAGTTTTGAAAAATTGTTATTATGTGCCTGCTATGAGCAGAAACATTATTTCAATTTCATGTTTGGATTTGGATGAATTTGATTTTGTTATTAAAAATGGCAATGCTCATATTCGTCGCCAAGGCATTCCATATGGCAATGCCATGTTGCAAAATGGCCTTTATGTCCTTGATCTACAAAATAAAGAGTCCATATACAACATTAATGTTGGATTTTAACGGTTACATGCATCACATACATGAGCGAAATTTTAAAATTTTTTTAACCATTAGATCTGATCTTGCCATGAATACACAATATGACTATATGAGAATAAGAGAAATCACCTTTAATTTTTGTTGAACAGTTGATTTTATTTCGCACCGGGTTGTCACAAACCACAGTGTCCAAAATCGAACACCTCTAATGAGTAATCCACACTAGAGAGGGATAAATTGAACCAACAAATTGGTGTTTTACTAGGGCTGGCCGAAATTCCAAGAAGCTAGCTTGGAGTTGGCGCAAAAAGGAGAGAGAGAATAGAGAAAAAGACTTTCTTTTTGTTTTAATCACTTAACCCTAATTCCTCATTAGTTAGCCTTTTATAGTTAGGTTAAAATTCCAACTCCTTAATGAGATTGGGCTCTTTAAAATTGCTGGAGAATTATTAATTAGGCCCCTGAATTAATTATAATCATTTGGGCTTAATTAAATCCAAATTAAATCTTTTCATAAAAGGCCATGCACAAAATCCACAAACTAGGCTTTTTGTACATCGAATTGGATTTAAATAACCAAATGGATTCCAAATCCAACCAAATTAAATATGTGAGTTTCATAACACTTATGTAACATATATAAATTAATTTTGTGCATGAAATGGGCCATTAAGGCCTTCTGTATTGGAGTAGGCGTGTGGCCCTTATAGAATGGCTTCCGCCAACTTTCTTCATTCCTCTGGCCCTTAATAATTCCTCCAATGGACCTATTAATTATTATATCAGTCCTATAAAACTTATAGTATCTTATAATACTTACAAAACAATAATAATTAATCATGAAATACATTATTTCATTTAGGTCCAATTTACATAACATTTCTCAAAAGTTTTACGGGCAATTTTACTTGATCATAATTAATTAAACTCTTTAATTAATTATTATCATATTCACTTCTCTTCCTTCATAATAATATCAAATATTATTATCCTTGTCATTTTACCATTTTATCCTTTCTCTATATGTGTGTGACCTATTGGGTTCCTGTCCATGTTTGCAGTATAATATGTAATTGTGAGTTCTATTCAAAACTCACATGATTCAAACTCCTTTAAATCATTTTATCAATCTCTATTCATATTTTGATACATCATTATACAAGTCATTATTGGCATTTAGGTAGGCATCATGACTAACCAAATGTCAAGAAAGTCATGTGGTTTGACTGTACCCTTCCATAGAAACAGTTACCGTGCAATTACTCATTTCACCACTCTTATCTCAATTAGATTATGTGTATGGATTTCTGTCAACTCATATAAATCTAATTATGTATGTTCTATTAATTTAACCATTGTTTCCAAAATGCCCTCTATGGATCTCTATCCATCTTGGCATATTACTTTGGCCAGAGATTCTCTGAACAAGGCATTCATAGAAACATGCGAGATAACTTCCCTTGTTAAATCTGGGATGGTGAATCCTTTGCCAATCACTCAACTATCTTTAAGTAGGTCATGATATACCCAATCTCCTAACTATGTTCACTCCCAGTTGGAAGTAATCAGTTATGGAGTCAAAGTGTACCACTTACTACTTAAGATAACTTTGGTGATCTCAAGTCTAAGGATACTTGCACAACCGCTATGAAGAGATTCTTCACTGATATAGATTTAATATCCATTTGAGGATTCTCTTTACAGGTCTCCAATGAACTTGTTCTTCTAACAAGCATCCACATGTTAGCTTTCATTATCTTCCATAATCACAGTTATGAGAACCACTGCTTGAACCATTCAAGAAACATAACATGTGCTAGTCTGTCCGAATTAACAATGTCCTATCTTGTTAATTCTATGACTAGGGATATTTAGATATTAAGACATTTGCATGCAATAGACATCTCACATCATGAACACCTTCATGATTGCCCTTGCACTGTGTTTATTATATCTAGGACTTCATTTATTAATTTAAGATTTACAAACTCATGTATTTAAACATAGCATTAATAAATGAATGATGCCTTTAATAAGAATATAAATTTTATACATATGAAAAACATCCCTATTACATGGGCTCTAGAGCATACTCTCTAACAATCTCCCACTTGCACTAGAGCCAATCACTCATATGTCTCAGACCCATGCTATTTATATGGTGATCATGCTTTATTTGGAAAAGTGCTTTAGTGAGGGGATCCGCCACATTGTCATCTGTGGGAACCCTTTCTATTTTTACATCATTTCTAGCTACTATTTCCCTTATGAGATGGTAGCGTCTGAGAACATGCTTGGATCGCTGATGAGACCGTGGTTCCTTTGCTTACGCAATGGCTCCATTGTTGTCACAATATAAAGGAATCGGATCAACAATGCTAGGCACCACTCCTAGTTCGGTTATGAACTTTTTGATCCAAACTGCTTCTTTGGCTGCTTCTGAAGCAGCAATGTACTCAGCTTTCATCGTGGAATCAGCAGTTGTTTCTTGTTTGGAACTTTTCCAACTAACTCTCCTCCTCCCATTATGAACACATACCCAGATTGTGATTTACAATCATCTTTGTCAGATTGGAAGCTGGCATCTATATACCCATTTACTTCCAAACTGCCCTCTCCATATACCAAGAATATATCCTTAGTCCTTCTCAAGTACTTAAGAATATTCTTGACAGCTGCCCAGTGTTCCTCTCCAAAATTGGATTGGAATCTGCTTGTGACACTCAAAGCAAATGCTACATCTGGACGTGTACATAACAGAGCATACATGATAGAACCAATTGCAGATGCATATTGTATTCTATTCATGCTCTCTCTATCCTCTAGTGTCTGCGGACATATAGACTTAGAAAGGTGTTTCCCATGCACAATGGGTATAAACCCTTTCTTAGAGAGATCCATATTGAACCTCTTCAATACTTTATCTATATATGTACTCTGAGAAAGACCTAGCAACCTATTGGATCACACTTTATAGATCCTTATTCCTAGAATATAGGATGCTTCTCCAAGGTCTTTCATGGAGAATTTATTGGATAACCATATTTTAATAGATTGGAGAAGAGAAATGTCATTTCCCATGATCAATATGTCATCTACATATAGAACTAGGAAGACAATTGCACTCCCACTGACCCTTTTATACACACAAGGTTCATCTTCATTCTGTGAGAAACCAAACTCTTTGATTGTCTCATTGAATCGTATGTTCCAGCTCCTAGAGGCTTGCTTCAATCCATAAATGGATCTTTAAAGCTTGCATACCTTTTCGCCATTTCCTGATGTGAATCCTTCTGGTTGTGTCATATACACATCCTCAGTAAGATTTCCATCAAGGAAAGCTGTCTTCACATCCATTTACAAAATCTCATAATCATAATGAGCTGCAATGGCTAAAAGTATTCTTATAGACTTAAGCATCGCTACAGGAGAAAAAGTTTTGTCATAGTCAATACCTTCTTTTTGACGATAACCTTTTGCTACTAAGCGAGCTTTATAGGTAACTATATTACCTTCCATGTCAGTCTTCTTTTTGAAGACCCATTTGCACCCTATGGGTTTTATCCCTTCAGGTGTTTGAGTTAAAGTCCATACTTTGTTTTCATACATGGAGTCCATTTCAGACTGCATAGCCTTAAGCCATAAATCATGTTCTGAACTGTTCAAAACTTCTTGATAGCTTGTAGGCTCATTGTCCTCTACTATAGTTATGCCTCTATCCGAATCAATGTGAAATCCATATCTCACAGGGATAGAACGCATCATAGTAGATCTTCTAGGATTTTTTGTATAATCAGGTTCAACTGTAATCTCATCATTATGAAATTCAGTTTCAGGTTCAATCGGTTGATCATCTTCTATTTGTGGGTCTTGAACTTCACCAAGTTCAATTTTACTCCCACTGTCCTCTCGTAGGAGAAATTCTCTTTCCAAGAAGATAGCATGCCTTGAAACATACACCTTTTGTTCTAAAGGATGATAGAAATAATATCCAAACGTTTCTTTTGGATATCCCACAAATAAACATTTGTCAGACTTAACATTCAGTTTGTCTGACATTGTCCTCTTCACATAAGCAGGACAACCCCATACTTTCATATGAGAAAGCATGGGTTTCTTGTTATTCCACATCTCATATGGAGTAACATCAACAGATTTACTAGGAACTCAGTTTAACACATAAACAAAGTTTCTAGTGCATATCTCCAAAAGGACTTAGGCAAGTCCGCTCGGCTCATCATTGATCGAACCATATCTAATAGTGTTCGATTTCTCCTTTTAGATACACCATTGTGTTGTGGTGTATATGGAGGAGTCCATTGAGATAAAATCCCATTATCTCTAAGATAATCCTGAAACTCTTGACTTAAGTATTCTCCACCTCGATCGTATCTAAGTGTTTTAATACTTTTGCCAAGTTGTTTCTCTACTTCATTTCTGAACTCTTTGAACTTTTCAAATGCTTCAGACTTATATTTCATTAGATAGATGTATCCAAACCTGGAATAAACATCTATGAAAGTAATGAAGTAGGAGAAACCTCCTCTGACATGTGTAGTCATTGGACCACATACATCTGAATGTATTAAGTCCAAAACCATTTTAGCTCGTTCTCCTTTACCAATAAAGGGAGCTTTTGTCATTTTTCCCAATAAATAAGATTCACATGTATCAAATGATTCATAATCAAATGATCCCAAATCACCTGACTTGTGTAATTTGGTCATGTGTTTTTCATTTATATGGCCTAAACGACAATGCCATAAGTATGAGGTATTTAGATTATCATGTTTCATTCTCTTGGTATCCAAATTATGTACTTCTTTAATTAAATCAAGAAAAAATATACCATTCTCAATGATAGCTTTTGCATAAAACATATTGTTCTTAAAAATGTAACAACATTTGTCCTTTAAAGAAATATCATAATCGTTCATCAAACGACTGAAAGAAATAATACTTTTGGATAAAGCTGGAACATAATAACAATTATTTAATTCCAGTACTAATCCACTAGGAAAAGGCAAATAGTAAGTCCCCACAACTATTGTAGAGATGTTCTGTCCAGTAGCTGACTGCAAACATATCTCTATCTTTCCAACTCTTCTAAAGCTTCTAAGCCCATGTAGATCATTACATAAATGAGATCTACATCCGGTATCTAATACCCAAGATTGTTTTGAAGCAATAGATAAGTATTAATTTCAATCATATGAATACCTGAAGTAGAAGCATCAGCTTGCTTCTTCTCCTTGAGAGAATCTAGATAGGCCTTGCAGTTACGCTTCCAATGACCATCCTTTCCACAATGGAAGCAAGTTCCTTTGGGATTCTCTTTCTTGGCAACCTTCTTCTTGGAGATCCCACCATTCTTTGGCTGCGCCTTGGTTATCTTCTTCTTCTTCTGCTTCTTGCCTTTAGCAGAAGTGACAACCATGACACTTTTTGGATCCTTCTTAAATGATCCATCAGCTGTCTTGAGCATATTGATTAACTCAGGAATGGATACTTGGATCTTGTTCATGTTGAAGTTAAGCATGAAAGGTGCATAACTTGGAGCCAACGAGTACAAGATTAAATCTATGTATAGATCATTATCCATAACATAGCCAAGTCTACTCAAATGCTCAATATACCCATACATCTTAAATGCATGAGTAGCAGATGAAGTGCCTTCTGCCATTTTGTAGCTAAATAGAGCTCAAGCAATCTCATATTGCTCAGTTCTAGCCTGAGAAGAATAAAGATCCTCTAGATGCAAAACGATGGTTCTAGCATCCATCATTTCATGTTGCTTCTGAAGCTCCGAGGACATAGCACCCAGCATCAGACATGCTGCTGCTTCACTATCCTCCATGTATTTTCGATAAATGCCTTTGATTTCATCAATGGAATCATCTGATGGAAGTGGTGGTGGATCTTTATCCAAGACATAATGGATCTTTTCAGCTCTGAGAACAATTCTCACTTGCCTGATCTTGTCAGAATAGTTGTTGCCAACTAGCTTGTTATCCAAGATTGATCATATATTAATGTTTGATGTGCTCATGATGATGACCTAGATGTAAAAAGGAAAAGATATGAGAGTATGTTCATATATATGTATGCATTAATAAGGTCTTTAATTAATCCATTTACTCCCACTATTTTATTGCGAATTAATAGCCCTCACTATATAATCCGAGAAAACCCGATGGTTTTCTTAGTGGGCCAATATCCAATCCTTGATATGTAATTTGACCTTGACTGTGGTCAACAAGCCAAATTCCATACCCTTGAAAGGTAGGTGTCTCTATACCAATTGTGTCTCTACACAACTATTGGATCATTAGGTTATCAACTCTTGATGCATGCATATCATATATGCATTCCCTAATCTTGCCTCTAGAACCATTAGCGTTGACTATGGTCAACAAACTAATGGGCTAGCTAAGATGACCCATTTAATTAGATTTGAACATATTCGATATAATGTGAGCTTGACTGTGGTCAACAACTCACACTATAAAGAACTCTGGTTCTCCTCAAATTAATGGAAGGCTTATATACCTTAGTATTTGTTTGAGGGTTTTAGTTAATTAAGTCTCATCATACATGGTTGGCATACATTGGTATGCATCCTATATCTATCACATAAATATAAGCATACAAATATGATATAGTTATGGACTTCACTACATTGATTTCCCCGAGCCAAGAGGGAAATCAAAAGGTCATACCTAGGTAGTTTTCATGTTTCAAACAAGAAAAATAATTACATTATCTTCAAGCTTGTTGGATCTCCATCCAGCCCATCTTGCTCCTTGATAGTGGTCTCTATCTCTATTTCTAATTCTAATCCAAGTAATCTAATTACATATTACAACTTGAAAAGAAATACAAACCAAAAACTAGTGGTCGGGACATGAAAGTCCTCATTGGGCCAAAACATGCATAATGCTCAATCACATTGGGCTTTATCCATAACTATCCATCATGTCAATCATACACCCTTATATGCCTTTCTAATGCATAAAGAAATGGATTACTAACTTTTTTTCAACCTTTGAAACAATATTTTGAGTTATTTTAATGATGTGATCAAATTAGGAAACTTTTTCCATTTTGGAAACTTTCATTTTAGGAAACCTTTTGCATGCATGTGTTCTTTTCTTAATAATCAATCCAATTGATTATTATTTAATTATAAATTTATTATTTAATTAATTAATCATATTAAATAATTAAAAGAATCAATTTTGGGCTTAAAACAAATATAGGCCGAAACCCACAGAAGAAAAACCCTAACTGTGTTCACACACAAACTAGTTGTGTCTTTTGGACCATTTGGGCTTTTTGGAATGAGCCAAGCCCACACCAGCCCTTAAAACCCATTAATAAACTTAATTAATGTTTATAATGTTTAATTTAAATCAGCTCCTTGGGCCCACCAAGTCATTCACTAATTTAAACCAAGTCCGTGAACATAATTAAGCCAATTAAGTGGTTTTAATAAATTAAAATTAATCAAATTAATTTAAGGCCTATTTTAATTAATCCAATTAATTAAAAACACTTTAATATAATATATATATCAGATTTAGAAGATTAAAATTCGTTCTAACCAAGAACACATCAAGAAAACACGAAGAACACCAATTTATCGAACTTTTCGACTAAACTAGTTTTCATGCAAAACTTGTTCGATTTTAATTCCGTTCGATCCTACGGCTTAATATCCCATATTAAACACATAAAATATCATCTAAATTATGTTTTAATGGATCCAAGAAGCTACCTTGGAGTTGGCGCAAAAAGGAGAGAGAGAATAGAGAAAAAGACTTTCTTTTTGTTTTAATAACTTAACCCTAATTCCTCATTAGTTGGCCTTTTATAGTTAGGTTAAAATTCCAACTCTTTAATGAGATTGGGCTCTTTAAAATTGCTGGAGAATTATTAATTGGACCCCTGAATTAATTATAATCATTTGGGCTTAATTAAATCCAAATTAAATCTTTTTATAAAAGGCCATGCACAAAATCTACAAACTAGGCCCTTCGTGCATCTAATTGGATTTAAATACCTAAATGGATTCCAAATCCAACCAAACTAAATATGTGACTTTTATAATACTTATGTAACATATATAAATTAATTTGGTGCATGAAATGGGACATTAAGGCCTTCTGTATTGGAGTAAGCATGTGGCCCTTACAGAATGGCTTCCGCCAACTTTCTTCATTCCTCTGGCCCTTAATAAGTCCTCCAATGGACCTATTAATTATTATATCAGTCCTATAGCACTTATAGTAGTCTTATAACACTTATAAAATAATACTAATTAATCATGAAATACATTATTTCATTTAGGTCCAATTTACATAACATTTCTCAAAAGTTTCGAGGACAATTTTACTTGATCATAATTAATTAAACTCTTTAATTAATTATTATCATATTCACTTCTCTTCCTTCATAATAATATCAAATATTATTATCCTTGTCATTTTACCATTTTATCCTTTCTCTATATGTGTGTGACCTATTGGGTTCCTGTCCATGTTGGCAGTATAATATGTAATTGTGAGTTCTATTCAAAACTCACATGATTCAAACTCCTTTAAATCATTTTATCAATCTATATTGATATTTTGATACATCATTATACAAGTCATGATTGGCCTCTAGCTAGGCATCATGACTACCCAAATGTCAAGAAAGTCATGTGGTTTGACTGTACCCTTCCATAGAAACAGTTACCATGCAATTACTCCTTTCACCACTCTTATCTCAATTAGATTCTGAGTATGGATTTCTGTCAACTCATATAAATCTAATTATGTATGTTCTATTAATTTAACCATTGTTTCCAAAATTCCCTCCATGGATCTCTATCCATCTTGGCATATTACTCTGGCCAGAGATTCTCTGAGCAAGGCAATCATAGAAACATGCAAGATAACTTCCCTTGTTAAATCTAGGATGGTAAATCCTTTGTCAATCACTCAACTATCTTCAAGTAGGTCATTATATACCCAATCTCCTAACTATGTTCACTCCCAGTTGGAAGTAATCAGTTATGGAGTCAAAGTGTACCACTTGCTACTTAAGATAACTTTGGTGATCTCAAGTCTAAGGATACTTGCACAACCGCTATGAAGAGATTCCTCACTGACATAGATTTAATATCCATGTGAGGATTCTCTTTGCATGTCTCCAATGAACTTGTTCTTCTAACAAGCATCCACATGTTAGCTTTGATTATCTTCCATAATCACAGTTATGAGAACCACTGCTCGAACCATTCAAGAAGCATAACATGTGCTAGTCTGTCCGAATTAACAATGTCCTATCTTGTTAATTCTATGACTAGGGATATTTAGATATTAAGACATTTGCATGCAATAGACATCTCACATCATGAACACCTTTATGATTGCCCTTGCACTGTGTCTATAATATCTAGGACTTCATTTATTAATTTAAGATTTACAAACTCATGTATTTAAACATAGCATTAATAAATGAATGATGCCTTTTAATAAGAATATAAATTTTATACATATGAAAAACATCCCTATTACATGGGCTCTAGGGCATACTCTCTAACAATTAATACAAAGAGGGTTAAATCAAACGAATTGAACCCTACTTACTTTTAGCATTGTCGTTTAGGACATGCAAACAAAAAATGCATTTCAAGACTCCACAAAACTGGAGTGTTTGGGTCGTTCAACTTAGAGTCTTATGATACATGCGAGCCATATTTGCATGGAAAAATGTCAAAGTGTCCTTTTAACAAGAAAGGTGAGAGGACTAATGGCTTATTGGAGCTAATACATACCGATGTATGTGGACCATTAAGTACACAAGCTAGAGGTGGTTTTAGCTACTTCATGATGTTCATAGATGACTTCAGTAGATATGGCTATATCTATCTAATGAAGTACAAATCTGAAACTTTTAAGAAATTCAAAGAGTTAAAGAACGAAGTAGAAAAACAACTTAGCAAAAGTATAAAAGCCATTCGATCAGATCGAGGTGGAAAATACTTAAGCCAAGAGTTTGACAGTCATCTAAAAGAGTGTGGTATTATTTCACAACTCACTCCTCCTAGAACACCACAATGGAATGGTGTGTCCGAAAGGAGAAATCGAACTCTGTTGGACATGGTTCGATCTATGATGAGTCAAGCAAATCTTTCTGTCTCTTTTTGGGGTTATGCATTAGAAACTATTGCGTTTCTACCAAACCATACTCCAACTAAAGTAGTTGAGAAGACACCATATGAGGTATGGACTGGGAAAGAACCCAATATGTCATTTCTCAGGATTTGGGGCTGTGAAGTACATGTTAAGAAATTAACATCTGACAAACTAGAGTCAAAATCCACTATGTGCTTGTTTGTGGGATATCCCAAAGAAACAAAGGAATACTACTTTTACTCACAAGCCAAGAACAAAGTATTTGTTGCTTGCAAGGCTATTTTCTTGGAAAAGGAGTTCCTTCTCAAGAAAGACAGTGGGAGTAAAGTAGAACTTGGAGAAATTCAAGTGCCACAAACTCCTATAGAGGATGAGTTGGAAGTGGGATCAAGTTCACAACCAGTTATGGAACAAGAACCCATTACATAAGTACCTAGAAGGTCCAGTAGGGTACGTCAGGAGATTGAGAGATATGGATTTCTAATCACCAATAGTGACACTGTTGAGTTAGTAGATCGTGAGGATCCTACTACCTACCAAGAAGCTATTGAGAGCCCAGACTCAAAAAATTGGCTTAAAGCTATGAAATTCGAGATGCAATCAATGCACGATAACCAGGTTTGGACCTTGGTTGATCCACCGGAAGGTGCTAAGGTAATTGAATGCAAGTGGCTATTTAAACTCAAAGCTGATAAGACCTACAAAGGTAGACTAGTAGCAAAAGGTTTTCAACAAACTCATAGTGTAGACTATGATGAAACCTTCTAGCCTATAGTCATGATCAAGTCCATTAGGATCTTACTTGCCATAGTTGTATATCATGGTTATGAGATATGGCAAATGGATGTCAAAACTGCTTTCCTCAACGAAAATTTACTTGAGGATGTGTATATGACACAGCCTGAGGGTTTTGTCAATCCTAAGCATCCTAAGAAGGTTTGCAAGCTTCAAAAATCCATGTATGGATTAAAGCAAGCATCCCAAAGTTGGAATCTTCATTTTGATGAGGCAGTCAAAGAATTTGACTTCGTCAAGAACGAAGATGAGCCTTACGTGTACAAGAAGGTTAGTGGGAGCATAGTAGTATTTCTGGTCCTATATGTGGACGACATCCTTCTCATTGGGAATGACATTCCAACATTGCAAAAGGTTAAGCAATGGTTGGGGAAATGTTTCTCAATGAAAGACTTAGGTGAAGCTGAGACAATACTTGGTATTCGGATCTATAGAGATAGATCGAATCGGCTTTTGGGACTAAGTCAAGAAAAGTACATAAATAAAATTCTAAAGCATTTTAGTATGGGAGATTCAAAGAAAGGGTACATACCTTTGGCTTTGGGAGTTCCTTTGACCAAAGAACAGTGCCCTAAAACCAAAGAGGAAAGGGACAACTTGAGTAGAATCCCATATGCATCTACTATTGGATATATCATGTATGTTATGTTATGTACTAGGTTGGATGTTGCTCATGCAATGAGTATAACTAATAGGTTTCAGCAAGACCCTGGTGAAAAGCATTGGTCTGCTGTAAAGGGGATTCTGAAGTACCTGCGAAGGACTAAGGATCACTTCTTGGTGTATGGTGGTCAAGAAGAGCTCGTCATCAAGGTTATGCCGATGTTGCTTTTTAGACCAGCACTCAGGATTTTAGATCGCAATCTGGATTTGTTTTTTGTTTTAAACAGTGGTGCTATCAGCTGGAGAAGCTCAAAGCAAGAGACCGTTGTCGACTCAACTATAGAATTTGAGTATATTGCAGCGAGTGAGGCTGCAAAAGAGGCTGTTTGGATTAAAAATTTCATTTCTAGATTAGGAGTGGTCCTAAGTATCCTAGATCCATTAGAAATTTTCTGTGACAACAACGGGGCCATTGCACAGGCCAAGGAGCCCCTGTCACACCAGAAATCCAAACACATACTCAAGAGGTACCACCTGATTAGAGAAATCATTGATCATGAGGATGTTAAGGTTAGCAAGATAGCAAGTAAAGACAATGTAGCAGATCCTTTGACAAAACAATTGCGTCCAAATATGCACGAAGCTCATTTGAGAGCATTCGGTCTTAAGGCTATTCCCAATTAGGACTAGTGCTAGTGGGAGATTGTTAGTGTAAGCCCTAGCCCCAATACATTGTAATAAAATACTTTAGTTAATAAATTAGGCATTTATTTTATCTATTGTATTTCTGTGCATATCAATTGATAGAACTGTCTAAGAATGTTGTTTCAGTTTAAGTTATCATGTGTGAGGCATATGGTTGTAAGACCTTGAAACAAATGAGACTTCATTCTAAATATCCCTAATCAGTCATTATTATGGGAATAACAAATGATTTAGACTAGTATGCTCTCTCTGATAAGTTAAGTTCTATCTTACGGATCATAAGGACAAGAGTATCAATCAGAGATCATAGATACATGTTTAGAACATGGTATCTGGATTCGATCCGTTCATGAGAACACTACATGGTACAAGTCATAAGTGTTTCTCATATGCAAGTTTTGTATCGGAGTTCTTAGACCTAAAATCTCTATGAAACTCTTTATAAATTACTATGTACTTTAACATACACCTAACGTGCTCGTAACAGAGTGATAAGTATGGGTATGCTTGTGTATACATTGATTCATGTTAGAGAGCACGAGAGAAGTGAAGGGATTACCCCTCTCTATAAGAGAGAAAATATCATCGGCCACTTGATAGTGAACTGAGAAGTGTATGGCCATATCGAAATGAAATAATGAGTAATCATTATTTATCTGAGAGTTTAGTGTCACTAGAATATCAAGAAAGGAATTAATATATATAAGGATGACTAGTTCCATGCCTTATATTAATTCTGATATTTATAGGTAAGGGACTATGCAAAATTTCATTAGGTCACTAAATGCCATTTGCATTTTCATTTAATTTGGAATGCTATAATATCTTACTAGAGAATATATATAGCCTTTGAATTAATTCATTGCCAACATTAAATGGACCTATAGGATTGCACACAAAGCATTAGGCTTAAAATATTTAAATAAAGTATTGGGCATTAATTTGGGCTTTTAATTAAAGTCAAATTAATGTATGTAATGGGTATTAAAATTGCTATTGGACCTTGGTCCATGAGAGAGAAAAATTCAGCCCACATGGTTAAATTTAAATTAATTAATTATATTTTATTAATTAAGTTAATTGAGTATTAAATCCTAATGATATTTAAATCAAATTAAAACACTTAAAAATTAGATGACCTAGCCGAAATTCCAATATTAAAAAACAAGAGAATTTCGGCACATGTTGATTTCAAGATTAAGTGATTAATTTGATTAAAATGTCTTAGGGTTTTATTTCAAATTAATTTGAATTTTAAATTCAAAAGAGATTGAACTAATATATGTTACTTATTTTTAGGAAGTGATTGAGGTTGAATTAATTATCTTGAGGTAGTAAAATTCAGATCAAGCACTTGCCAAAAGATAAGGATATAAATTAGTAAAGAAATAAAACCCTAATTACAAGTGTGTGTGGCGTGAAACTTGTTCTCTCTCTCACTTAATTCTTTTGGCCAAATTTCACAAGGAGAAAGGATTCTTCCTCATTCTCTTGTGTTCTTGGATAGTAATAGCAAGCTAAAAGAAGTTCAAGATCAAATCTTGTAGCTTCAATCCATTGCCATTATACAATACTTAATTAGAGAGCTAGCAATCTTGGTTTTAAGCTAGCTTTGCAAGTGTGCGTGTGAGAATAGAGAGGAGTGGCGTAAAGGCTATTCCTTGGCATTGGTGGTGAAGATCTAAGTCTAACATATCATTCTTGGTTGCTGGTCATCATCAAAATCAAGTTTTAAAAGGCATATAAAGTTGTAAGTTCTTAAAAACCCTAAAATTGCATGTTTTAATTCTTGTCATGGAATTGTTTGACATGTATGATCGATTTTTGATGTTTTCCTGCTGCATGATTATTTTGTACATACCATGTCATATTCCATCATTAGCTGGCCCTGACTCCTTGCAGGCTTGGAGGGCATCAACTTTAATTTCCCTTCTTTCATTAAATGACTAAGGCACTAGGATAGCGACTTGCCTAGATGCTGATTGACTCCCATCGCTGATACCTCAACATTCCTTCCATTATTACCACCACTGCCACTATTGTTATCAATATTTTTATCGAACCTCAAGATTCCAAAACCTTTCATGTTTCTATTATAACCTCTATTATTTGAACTTAGAACACTAGCTTTATTTTCCAAATATTCTCCCTTGGCTTCAATTGCTATGTCATTCAAGAACTCCCAATCCTTCAATCCCTTCATTTTGGGACCTTCCTCAAGATAAAGACTAGCATTCTAAATGAACAGGCAGATTTGATCCTCTGTGTTAGGTTTTCTCTTTATATCCAACACTCTATTCCTCCATCGAGTGAGGTACTTATCGAAGGACTCTCCAAGCTTCTGTTGTACTAACTCTAAATCCTTCAGGGTAATTTCCATACATGTGCTACAGTTATATTTCTTGAAGAATTCCTCCATCAACCTCTCCCAATCTTCTTGTCTTTATATCCAAATTATGATACTAGTCAACAAGGAGGTCCACTTGATTGATGCTAAAGAGATCCACCTTTTGCCTCTTAGTGAGGGCAGTCCTCTCCATGAGTAGGGCATATTTTTTGATGTGAGCCAATGGATTCAATATACTAGCAAACTTTATCAAGTCAGGCATCTTAAATTGACTAAGTAAGGAATCTTCACCATCTAAATCAATATCCTTGGGATTAACTCCTTTCCCTATTAACAACATCCTAATCAAAGCCTCTAACTTCTCTTCCATCTTCCTCATGGCAGGATTTTCCTTCTTAGGGATAAGGTTTTTCAGAACTTGAGGGGCTCGTAATTCATCTTCCTTATCAGTTATAAAATCACATTCAAGACCACCTCGAGCGATGACCGGTGTCTAGCAAGTGTACTAGATCGGCTAGTAATATAGGGAAATATAGATTAAGACCCTAAATATCGTACCCAAGGGAACATGGATTGCTAAGAATAATACCTATGTATGAATTAAATTAATCCGAGATTGTTTCCCAAATGTTTTTGATTTAGAAGCAAAAATTAAACAAAATAAACAATTAAACAAAACAAAAGCTAAAACATGAATTAAAAAACAAAGCAATAACTGGAATTCTCTTGCTAAAGAAACTATCCACCTTAACTTTCATTGTAATGACTTAAATTCAAATAATAACACCAATGATTATAAAGAATTCAGATAAATAAACCCAGATAACTTTATTCAAGATTATCATTCCAAGCATTGAACTCCCTTATTCAGAACAATTCAATACTTGGCACAAAAGTCTGAATTAATCCTCCTAGATGTCTATTAAAGCCTTTCTCAAGAGATTCAACTTTCACCTATTCTTAGTTCTTCCTCTCTTAGTATTAACCAATAAAATTCATACATAATCATTTCATATTTCGGATAATAATCATGCATAAACATTAAAGAGTTAACCCAAGAACATGCAAATCATTAACTATATCAAAACCAATTCTTAGTTATTTATTCTATAAACCAACAACCAATCTCAACACAATCAAAGATAAGAATATGCTTAAAACCAAGAAATAATCAACCGATATTGAATTTAAGCTCAAAATAAAGTCATAACAATGAAAATGTAAGATTTCAAGAATTCATTAGCAAAAGAAGAAAAACTACTTCCTAAACATAATAAAAAAAACTAAAACAAAGTGTTGAAGAAAACAAGAAAAACTAAGAAACGTAGAATAAATTGAAGAAAAGTAAAACTTAATTCTAAGGGTTTTGATCCCTAATTCCCTAATTCGATCCTCTCCTCCCCTTTCTTCTGTGTTTTGGACTGCTATTTATAGGCAAAAACGTGGTAGATTTCTTCCAAAACTGTAGAAACCAAATAGGAAGTGAATTTTGCTCAAAACAGGAAGTTCAATAAAATCCTTCGCACCATGGGAATAGCATCACGTGGCCATGGCTTGTTCCTTGTTGTTGAACACGTGGTCACGTGTCTAGTTACTCTTCCTCCACACGTGGCCACGTGTGGATTTTGCCTTGGGTCACACGTGGTCACGTGTCTTGCTTCCTTCTCTTCCTTGCTCCTTCACGCGGTCACATTCTCTTAAACCATTATAACTTCACGTGACCACATGTGAACTTCTTCAATGCTTCACGTGGTCACGTCTCAGGGCTCTGGCCTGGACGTCAACTTGTCTTTACATCAATTTTCATATTTGCACTTTTCGCCCTAAATTTTGCCCTTTTTACACTTTAAGCCCTTTTATGCCAAATTAACCCTGAAAATCAACCAAAACACAGAATTAACCTTAAAATCATAAAACTAACAAATTAAACTCAAATTAAACCTAATTAACACAAAATTAACCTAATTAAATACCTAAAAACACACTAAAAACATCATATAAATGACTATTATCAAATACCCCACACTTAGACTTTGCTTGCCCTCGAGCAAATTAGAACAATCCAACTTCTCAAAATAATCAAACTCAAATAAAGAATCATGCATTTCAAAACCATGTTTAGCAATTAACAAGAGCACTTAATAAAACTTTCAACTAGAATAAATTCAATCAAGACAATATAAGTTAGTTTCCTTGTGTGTGTGTGCAAGACCAAAACAATTTAAGTATTTTCAAAATCCAAAACACCAATGCAAATTCATAGTCAAGGTTAGAATGAATGTACACATAAGTATACTCAAGGTTTTGCGCTTGAAACTCTAGAAACACCATAGGTCTCTCCTTTAGCACCGGAACCCGAAGGTCATCTCCGCTAAACAACTCAAAAATAAAACTTAGAATCACTTAGGTCTTTTAAAGGTTATAATGGGGCTTAGGTATTGGTTATCAAAGAATGGATAAAAGATCAATAATAAGAATAGTCACTCTAAGATAAAATAGACTAATAATTCACAAATTTCATCCCATTAACTTATTCAATAAAGAACTTAGCCAAAATTTCCCAACCCTTCACAACTCAAAGCTCTTTTATGAACAAGAAATAATAATTGAAACTCTTTTTCATTCACAATTCATACCCTTTTTGAAGAAGTCATAACCATTTTTTTCTTGTAACTACCCCACACTTAAGATTTTTCCATACATGCTAGCTTTATTTCTCTTTTTTTTTCTTTTTCTTTCATTTTTTCTCTTTTTTCTTTTTTTCTTTTCTTCTTTTTTTTTTTCTTTCTCTTCACTAGCTTTGATGTTGACAATACAATAATAACATGGGTAATCACAAAGTCACTATTCATTTGACTTCAACAATAGCCATTAACAATAAAATCAACAACATCTTATCACACCCATCAAAATACCCAATTCTTATTAATCCATCCAATCCTAGAGTGGCCAATTCTAGAAGGGAAGCTAAAAGCTTTTTAGGCTATATGGTAAAAATATATAAGTGTAACAAGAAAAAATAAATATGGCACGCATTAAGCATACCTCATTAGGCTAAAAATTGGCTAACAAAGGATAAATATGCATATAAGGTAGGAAATAAGTTAAGATATGGCTTAAAAAGAAAAACATTGCCTAGATCACTTTCCAAGTTGTTTTGAGTTATTTTTATGCTTTGAAGGGTGATGAGGAAGGTTCTAGTGTTCTAAAATTCATCACTTAACTATTTCAATGCATTGTTTTTCTTTAAGTTCAAAAACTGGTCTTAAGTGCTAAAAAAATGTAGAAACTAACAAATATAAGTCAAATTGAATGTTAAACTAGCTAAAAATTCATTAAACAACATGCTTGTTCTAATGCTAAACAAGAATTTTAAACATTGCACATTTTAAATTCAAGTTCAAAATGTTCAATTTTTAAGAATAACTAGGGAAAACTAAGTTAAATGTACAATATATGATAAATGAATTAACTAAACTAACATGCAAATTAAAAACTAAACATGCAAACTAAAAACAAAACTAAACAACAAAAACAAAAACAAAAACAAAAACAAAAATGACTAAAACAAAATAATTCATGAGTAAGAAAATGAGTAAGGTAAGAAAAACTCCCTTAGTTGGATCTTCAATTTCTAGCTCAGCTGAGCTCTATCCCCCTCTTTAAAATCTTGCTGTCCTCAGCAAAGTATGAAAAATTTCAGCACACTTCATCACTTTTGAGAAACCAGTTAGTGCCCGAGAGAAATGTAAGCTCACCACATTTAGAACCATAATCAAGTCAAAAAGAAGGCATGAGATCAATGGAATTAAGTTAACAAGCCTACATACCTCTAAAACCCATAAAGTGCAATGAACAAGACTTAATAAACATGGTAACTAAGTGAAGAAATGTAACTAGGCCAAACTTGCTTAAGTGCTCAATGCATACAATCCATAGGTGACAAGGTGGACAATGTATGAATGCATAATCTCAAGTGTAAAGATAATTGGTGATGGTTAGGCTTAAATACTAGGAAGAGAAAGATGTTAATTGGTCATGGTAAGCACAAAAGAAAATAAGCCAATTCAAATACAAACTCAACCTATATGAAGCCACAATGAAGTTCAATGTCAAACATTAAGTAGCTAAGAGTAAATCCAATGTATAACTGAAAATCAATCTCTAAGCAAACTTATATTCAACACTCATAAAACCTATGCCAATTTCTTTCATTTAAGCTCATTAAGTAAATCATGCAATTGAAAAACTAAGTGTGTGTGCTTTATTGAAAAGGTGTGTGCTTGGTTAAGAAATGAAGTGCAACATGTTTTATCACAAGAGTCCCAATTAGCCATGCCATGCATCATAAAGATATTAATGAAAATCAAGTCATCCATAATATGCTCAACTAAATGTATATATAAACATTGATGTATCAAAATTGCAGATAATAACTTGAATAAAATTTAAGGCGCTAGGATTAGATAACACGGCGGTCCGCTAGCCGGTTAGCAGGCAGGGTTAAGGGGCGACGCCCCTTACGGGGTTCCTGAGGGGCAGCGCCCCTGGGCAGGGTCAAGGGGCAGTGCCCCTCAAAGCTTTGAAGCAACGAGGAACTCATGAAAAATTTTCTGCGCAAAACCTTATTTTGAATCCCTATACATGGGCACGGGTGAGCCTTTGGAATTGGAGGACGTGGGCACGCGATTCTTGATGGGGCAAAGCATTTGCCTTGTGCGTGGCCACGTGTGTGGCTTTGAAAAGGGAGGATGTGGGCACGTATGAAACTTCTGCCAGGTAACACTCAAACACGTGGGCACGCAGGAAGAACAAAGAGATCCACAAGTGACCACGTGTGAAGAACAAAAGCCTAGACACGTGACCACGTGTCGATTTGTTTTGAGAGAGGCGTGGCCACGCATTTGGCTTTCTTCTGTATTCTTGGCTTTATTTTCTGCATGCACAAAAATTAAATTTCAATTACCATATGAATAAAACATTCCTCATACTCATTTAATCACTTAATTATTCCTTTTCTTTTCTCTTTAAGCTTCAATTTAGTTATGCCAAACAATATGTAAATCTTCAAACTAGTTGAATTACAAATCAAGTCCATTCATTTAGCAAACTGAATAATTCCCTCTTAAGTTCATGAAGCATCAAGCAACTAGGATCAAATTCTCATTCAGACAATGAAAATAACTCAAGACTCATAAATCCATATTAAGTTCAACTAATTTGCAATTCACTTCAAAAATTATTGTAGCTCTTTGAAATCCTTACTTAAATATGACAATTAAGCACAAAATTACTAGGAGTAACTTATGTCTAACCCCTAATCTTAAACTCAAGAATTAAAAGACACAAACAACTAACAAACATGCATTAAACCTTAATCCAAGAAAAAATAAAAACACTAGCAAAACAAATAACATGCAAAACATAAAAAAAAATATATGACAATTTAAAGAGAAGAGTTAGAGAAGAAGTTCTGGTTTATTGAGTCCCAGCTCGACTCTTGTTACTCTCGGGAGGTCGAGCTTGTGATCCAAACATAGGTCTCTCCGGACTTTGCTCCTCATTTTCTTCCATTGATAGAAGAAACTTGTCATAGTTTATCAAAGCTGGAAACTCCATATCTTCAATAAAATATGACTCATCCTTTAGCTCATTTATCACGAACTCTACCGGCTCTTCTAGCCTAAATAAATCCTTCAAGCGGAATGAATCCAGTATCTCCACTTGAGAATCTTTCCTTTCTTGCTCCTTTGGTGATAAATTCTCCACTAGATATCCAACATCTTCTAAATTAATACATGACGTATCCTCAAATATGAATTGTTTCTCTTATTCCTTATCCTCCATGGATGATTGATTTGGTTCCTTTTCCTTACCACCATCAACTTGAGTGCTCAAAAGTTCTAGCTTAGATTCCAACTTTTCAATTCCATGCTCTTTATCCCTTAATAAATTTTTCTGACTTCTAATGGTCTCCTCTTGAGCCCTTATCTTTTCTTCTTGAATTCTAAACTTTTCCTCTTGAGCCCTTGATGTAGCCTCCCACGTCTCTTTTTCAGCCCAAAATTGCTCGTTCTTACATATAAGCTGGTTATGAAGACGTTGATTCTCGGAGATACAAGCTTCTTTTGAGTATCGAAGTTGTTGATTCTCTCTTCTCAATTCTTCCAATTGTAATCTCAAAGTCAAAAGAGAATAAGAATCTTCAGCAATGGATGGTGATGAATAAGGATTTTGTGATTGTGCACGCAATCGTTCTATCTCCTCTCTTTGTCTTAGTAGATTATTCATTCGTTGTTTTAAAAGAAACACTTCGTAATCTTGGACCTCATCTTGCATCATCTTGAAAGATGTTTAGAATTTTTCCTGCAAAGAACAATCACCAAATTAAAACAAAATAATAATAAAAATCTCAGACTAACTCAACCAAAGATATTAAACAAACAACACCGCTGTTCCCCGGCAACGACACCAAAAACTTGACTGGTGTCTAGCAAGTGTACTAGATCGGCTAGTAATATAGGGAAATATAGATTAAGACCCTAAATATCGTACCCAAGGGAACATGGATTGCTAAGAATAATACCTATGTATGAATTAAATTAATCCGAGATTGTTTCCCAAATGTTTTTGATTTAGAAGCAAAAATTAAACAAAATAAATAATTAAACAAAACAAAAGCTAAAACATGAATTAAAAAAACAAAGCAATAACTGGAATTCTCTTGCTAAAGAAACTATCCACCTTAACTTTCATTGTAATGACTTAAATTCAAATAATAACACCAATGATTATGAAGAATTCAGATAAATAAACCCAAATAACTTTATTCAAGATTATCATTCCAAGCATTAAACTCCCTTATTCAGAACAATTCAATACTTGGCACAAAAGTCTGAATTAATCCTCCTAGATGTCTATTAAAGCCTTTCTCAAGAGATTCAACTTTCACCTATTCTTAGTTCTTCCTCTCTTAGTATTAACCAATAAAATTCATACATAATCATTTCATATTTCGGATAATAATCATGCATAAACATTAAAGAGTTAACCCAAGAACATGCAAATCATTAACTATATCAAAACCAATTCTTAGTTATTTATTCAATAAACCAACAACCAATCTCAACACAATCAAAGATAAGAATATGCTTAAAACCAAGAAATAATCAACCGATATTGAATTTAAGCTCAAAATAAAGTCATAACAATGAAAATGTAAGATTTCAAGAATCCATTAGCAAAAGAAGAAAAACAACTTCCTAAACATAATAAAAAAAACTAAAACAAAGTGTTGAAGAAAACAAGAAAAACTAAGAAACGTAGAATAAACTGAAGAAAAGTAAAACTTAATTCTAAGGGTTTTGATCCCTAATTCCCTAATTCGATCCTCTCCTCCCCTTTCTTCTGTGTTTTGGACTGCTATTTATAGGCAAAAACGTGGTAGATTTCTTCCAAAACTGTAGAAACCAAATAGGAAGTGAATTTTGCTCAAAACAGGAAGTTCAATAAAATCCTTCGCACCATGGGAATAGCATCACGTGGCCACGGCTTGTTCCTTGTTGTTGAACACGTGGTCACATGTCTAGTTACTCTTCCTCCACACGTGGCCACGTGTGGATTTTGCCTTGGGTCACACTTGGTCACGTGTCTTGCTTCCTTCTCTTCCTTGCTCCTTCACGTGGTCACATTCTCTTAAACCATTATAACTTCACGTGACCACGTGTGAACTTCTTCAATGCTTCACGTGGTCACGTCTTAGGGCTCTGGCCTGGACGTCAACTTGTCTTTACATCAATTCTTCATATTTGCAATTTTGGCCCTAAATTTTGCCCTTTTTACAGTTTAAGCCCTTTTATGCCAAATTAACCCTAAAAATCAACCAAAACACAGAATTAACCTTAAAATCATAAAACTAACAAATTAAACTCAAATTAAACCTAATTAACACAAAATTAACCTAATTAAATACCTAAAAACACACTAAAAACATCATATAAATGACTATTATCAAGCGACATCCCTTTCTACTCCTCGCGAGGTCACATTCCTGGCATCGACTACTGGTGAGGGTATCACGACAAAAGCTACTAGAATCTCCCCAATAGGAGTCAGTTGAACTCGAACAATAGCTGGTGTAACAGGTTGAGCAACTGAGATTGAAGCCAAATTGGCTATGAGACTAGCAAACATTGAAATCATTTTTTTCTCAAGATCATCTATCCTTTTATCGATATCGTACGAACCGATGAAACCAACCAGAGGAGTGAGCTCAGCCATAACTTCCCTTTCTAACTATTTTGAGTACCCATCTTAAAATTCATCTAAAACACTATCTATACCCGAATCGGATCCCAATTTTGAACTCTGCCAAGATACCAATTCCTTTGTTTTTCCAGCAAATCATTTCTTAACCAAACAACCATCCGAAACCACTTGGGAAATGATAGCACTATTATGGCTGCCAAAATAGGGTTTGTCAGCATGATGCATGAGCAGATGCAGATGTATGATCATGAGATGCAGCATCGACAACCACACACAAGAATCCTCTCCACCTTATTTCTCCCACACACATAGTCAAAGTCTTCTTTCTTAGGTGGGCTTAATCCAGGGGTTAACAATGGACACAGATGAATAATGTGTATGGTGCAGGATAAAAATCTGGTAGCATAACATCTTTCGAGAAAGGCACACAAAAAAGTTTTTCATAGATGCATATTCGAGCGACCCAAGCAAATCAGAATGGGCTTATCGAGGCGTAGTAGCCTTTGATAAGCAAACATCCGAACTTGTTTAGGCATGCTTAATACACAAGGATCCACATCACAAGTAATGGAAGATTATTACAAACATCCTAGTGGAGATTTTTATGCCATTACATGGGCTTTTGGTCTAGGTAATCAATTATAAAGGCTACCCAATCATGGTCTCTACCAATGGGTCTAGCTCATCATAAGCATAACAATTGATCAAGTTATCATTTGATATACCAAAAGGTACTAGACTTAGGCTGGTGATTATCCCTAACACTACCTTCGGTTGAGTGAATGACAAGGGAGTGCTTCGAGAACACACTGGGGTCAAAAAACTGGGATGCCTAACTTATTTTAAGGCTTTAGCATGATTTTAATGCAATTTCAAAAAAGATAAAATTTCTTAATCAAAAGCCTTTTATGTCACATAAAAGTAGTTTTAGAGTGAAGTATCGAATATGTTCCCTAGTGGAGTCGCCGCTGTAATGCACGCTCTTCTTTCTTTTACTGACACACAATTTCACTCTTAGAACCAAGGGACATCGAGTTCGAGTGAGCAAACCTCTGACCTTTAGTAGTTCGATCCCACTTTTAAGGTTCAAACCAGGTTAAGGTTCCCTACCTAGGCCGATGGTCACTTCATGATCGAAAATAGACTTAACTCAACTTGCCAAATCTTAAACCTCGTAAGGCATAATATGGCATGCCTAGGTATCCCTATCTTATCGCTAATGATTGATGGCCAAGAGGAGTCTAGTTTGGCAACACAAGGCTAATAGTAAGGAGTCGCCACGCAATAAGACATTGGGAAATAAGGGTGTTCCAACCTCGTTAGGCTAAAAAACCCATATAGGGTTTGAAACTCTGCTCTTATTTTTACCTTAGATAAATGTGAAATAGCAGTTTTCAGATTAATTATGTTATCCCCTTTCTTTCATGCAAGATTAGATAAAATATAAAAATTAAAGGCACACCCAATCATGTAAGAAACTAGTAAATCATGGCATAGAATAAAACAATAAAGACATCCATAAATCGGGCAGTTCATTATAATCTTTTAGGCGAGGACTTTGGTCCTTGCATATGGATTATTGAAAAGCATTTCATTGCTAAGTTTTTAAGATAGGGAATTGTTAGTCTAATTTTTATTTAAGAAATGTCCCATGTTATTTAATTATATACAAAATCATTTACATTATTAAAAGCTAATTTTTACATGCAAATTTCCTGGGCAAACATGTGGACATTGGCTCGATTTTATTAATAAAATACCTCAATTAATTACTATAAATATTTGTTATGATAATTTTCAATTTGCAGTCAAAAAAAGTATTTTTATAAAAAAGTGAAAAGATCAGGGACTTACCTATAGTGCTCACCCAGTCATATCCACAAAAGGGTTTATCCTATAGGAGCAATAATAATAATAATAACAATGATAACAACAAACGAAAAGGGAATATTCATAAAACAAATTTGAAGTAAATAAAAATAAAAAGGGCAGGGATCTAGCACGTATGTTGAAAAATGCACAGGAGCACACTTTATGACATATAGTTGACCCTTTTACCGTAAAAAGCATTAAAACATATTTTGAGCCGTGAATCACTTAATGCGCTGGTGCACATCAAACGATGCATGAGCATATCAGCCTAATAATGGCAATTTTTTCCTTGTTAAAATAAAGTCCTTCTCAATAATAGGTCCAAAAGGGAGCGAAAAGGAAAACTAAATACAAATAAGAGTTTTTAAACCAGATTTTACTTTGTGAAAATCAATTTTAAAATGGACAAAACATAATTTAAAAGGGACATAGCCTAATAATTTCTATCCCATGGCAATATACCCATTAAAAGGGTTTCATAACCTAAATTTAACAGAGATTAATATACAATAAAAGCTATAAATAAAAATAGTAACAAAACTTATGATAATTCTGAAAATAACAAAAAAAGGCTTTTTATATTACCTTCAGTGTACTCACTCGGTTAGACTGTCGAATATCAAATTTATAGACCCTTTATGGTGTTGAAACAGTCAAAAGTAGTTGAAAGACAAGAAAAGCTAAATGCCAAAAACCCCTTTTTACTCTTAAGAATTTTTGGAAGCTTATTTCAAACTTTCTATGAATGCAATCTTAACTTTCAACCTCAAAGTTCATCAATTTTTCCAACCTTCCAACCTTTTTGCAAGTATCTGAGCAAAACTTTATATAATGGTAAGTATACGAGTGCATATATAAGTATGTACGGGTGTATACTCAAAAGGTGCTCCACTTGCCCGCTTGCTTTATGGGAAAGTCCACCCACTTTTAAGTGTATGGTCATACCAAATGGAATGCACAGGTGTACACTCTAAAAGGTAGGTCAACTTGCTTGAAAAGGCAAGATTCTTACAATGCACAGCTGTACACTTCTTATGCAAGGTCGTACAATGCCAAAATAAGGAAAATCTAAAATTTAGACAAATGATGAGTTTCTTTTGAGTGCAAGGGTGTATCAACCATAAAT
>JBBPFJ010000432.1:53102-108343 GCA_037975025.1 Excoecaria agallocha
TTTTTTTTTTTTTTTTTTTTTCTACTTTTTCACGAAAAACACAAATGGGTAAACCTATGCTTTTCGACTCATTTTTCAGCCAAAAACTTAATAGGTATACCCCTTTGCATTTTATGTAAATTTTCACCAAAAACTCATAGTGGTACCCCTTTGAATTTTTGCTCAGTTTTTCACCAAAACACAAAGGTGTACCCCTTTGCATTTTCGTTCAATTTTCACCAAAAACACAAAGGGGTAAACCAATGCATTTTGAGTCAGTTTTTCAGCCAAAAACTCATAGGGATACCCCTTTGCGTTTCATGTAAATTTTTCACCAAAAACCAATAGGGGTACCCCTTTGCATTTTGGCTCAATTTTTCACCAAAAGCACAAAGGAGTACCCTTTTGCATTTTTGCTCAATTTTTCACAAAAAACACAAAGAGGTAAACCTATCCATTTTAACTCAATTTTTCGGCCGGAAATTCAAAGCGATACCCCTTTGCATTTTATGTAAATTTTCTATCAAAAACTCATAGGGGTACCCCTTTGCATTTTGACTTATTTTTTCACCAAAAACTCAAAAGGGTACCCCTTTGCATTTTCGCTCAATTTTTTCACCAAAAACACAAAGGGGTAAACCAATGCATTTTGACTCAGTTTTTCAGCCAAAAACTCATAGGGATACCCCTTTGTGTTTCATGTAAATTTTTCACCAAAACCAATAGGGGTACCCCTTTGCATTTTTGCTCAAATTTTCACCAAAAACACAAAGGGGTAAACCTATGCTTTTCGACTCATTTTTCAGCCAAAAACTTAATAGGGATACCCCTTTGAATTTTATGTAAATTTTTCACCAAAAACTCATAGTGGTACCCCTTTGCATTTTTGCTCAGTTTTTCACCAAAAACTCAAAGGGGTACCCCTTTGCATTTTTGCTCAATTTTTCACGAAAAACAGAAAGGGGTAAACCTATGCTTTTCGACTCATTTTTCAGCCAAAAACATAATAGGTATACCCCTTTGCATTTTATGTAAATTTTTCACCAAAAACTCATAGTGGTACCCCTTTGAATTTTTGCTCAGTTTTTCACCAAAAACACAAAGGTGTACCCCTTTGCATTTTCGTTCAATTTTCACCAAAAAACACAAAGGGGTAAACCAATGCATTTTGAGTCAGTTTTTCAGCCAAAAACTCATAGGGATACCCCTTTGCGTTTCATGTAAATTTTTTCACCAAAAACCAATAGGGGTACCCCTTTGCATTTGGCTCAATTTTTCACCAAAACTCAAAGGGGTACCCTTTTGCATTTTTGCTCAATTTTTCACCAAAAACACAAAGAGGTAAACCTATCCATTTTAACTCAATTTTTCGGCCGGAAATTCAAAGCGATACCCCTTTGCATTTTATGTAAATTTTCTATCAAAAACTCATAGGGGTACCCCTTTGCATTTTGACTTATTTTTTCACCAAAAACTCAAAAGGGTACCCCTTTGCATTTTCGCTCAATTTTTCACCAAAAACACAAAGGGGTAAACCAATGCATTTTGACTCAGTTTTTCAGCCAAAAACTCATAGGGATACCCCTTTGCGTTTCATGTAAATTTTTCACCAAAAACCAATAGGGGTACCCCTTTGCATTTTTGCTCAAATTTTCACCAAAAACACAAAGGGGTAAACCTATGCTTTTCGACTCATTTTTTCAGCCAAAAACTTAATAGGGATACCCCTTTGCATTTTATGTAAATTTTTCACCAAAAACTCATAGTGGTACCCCTTTGCATTTTGCTCAGTTTTTCACCAAAAACTCAAAGGGGTACCCCTTTGCATTTTCGCTCAATTTTTCACGAAAAACACAAATGGGTAAACCTATGCTTTTCGACTCATTTTTCAGCCAAAAACTTAATAGGTATACCCCTTTGCATTTTATGTAAATTTTTCACCAAAAACTCATAGTGGTACCCCTTTGAATTTTTGCTCAGTTTTTCACCAAAAACACAAAGGTGTACCCCTTTGCATTTTCGTTCAATTTTTCACCAAAAACACAAAGGGGTAAACAATGCATTTTGAGTCAGTTTTTCAGCCAAAAACTCATAGGGATACCCCTTTGCGTTTCATGTAAATTTTTCACCAAAAACCAATAGGGGTACCCCTTTGCATTTTGGCTCAATTTTTCACCAAAAGCACAAAGGGGTACCCTTTTGCATTTTTGCTCAATTTTTCACCAAAAACACAAAGAGGTAAACCTATCCATTTTAACTCAATTTTTCGGCCGGAAATTCAAAGCGATACCCCTTTGCATTTTATGTAAATTTTCTATCAAAAACTCATAGGGGTACCCCTTTGCATTTTGACTTATTTTTTCACCAAAAACTCAAAAGGGTACCCCTTTGCATTTTCGCTCAATTTTTCACCAAAAACACAAAGGGGTAAACCAATGCATTTTGACTCAGTTTTTTAGCCAAAAACTCATAGGGATACCCCTTTGAGTTTCATGTAAATTTTTCACCAAAAACCAATAGGGGTACCCCTTTGCATTTTTGCTCAAATTTTCACCAAAAACACAAAGGGGTAAACCTATGCTTTTCGACTCATTTTTTCAGCCAAAAACTTAATAGGGATACCCCTTTGCATTTTATGTAAATTTTTCACCAAAAACTCATAGTGGTACCCCTTTGCATTTTTGCTCAGTTTTTCACCAAAAACTCAAAGGGGTACCCCTTTGCATTTTCGCTCAATTTTTCACGAAAAACACAAATGGGTAAACCTATGCTTTTCGACTCATTTTTCAGCCAAAAACTTAATAGGTATACCCCTTTGCATTTTATGTAAATTTTTCACCAAAAACTCATAGTGGTACCCCTTGAATTTTTGCTCAGTTTTTCACCAAAAACACAAAGGTGTACCCCTTTGCATTTTCGTTCAATTTTCACCAAAAACACAAAGGGGTAAACCAATGCATTTTGAGTCAGTTTTTCAGCCAAAAACTCATAGGGATACCCCTTTGCGTTTCATGTAAATTTTTCACCAAAAATCAATAGGGGTACCCCTTTGCATTTTGGCTCAATTTTTCACCAAAACTCAAAGGGGTACCCTTTTGCATTTTTGCTCAATTTTTCACCAAAAACACAAAGAGGTAAACCTATCCATTTTAACTCAATTTTTCGGCCGGAAATTCAAAGCGATACCCCTTTGCATTTTATGTAAATTTTCTATCAAAAACTCATAGGGGTACCCCTTTGCATTTTGACTTATTTTTTCACCAAAAACTCAAAAGGGTACCCCTTTGCATTTTCGCTCAATTTTTCACCAAAAACACAAAGGGGTAAACCAATGCATTTTGACTCAGTTTTTCAGCCAAAAACTCATAGGGATACCCCTTTGCGTTTCATGTAAATTTTTCACCAAAAACCAATAGGGGTACCCCTTTGCATTTTTGCTCAAATTTTCACCAAAAACACAAAGGGGTAAACCTATGCTTTTCGACTCATTTTTTCAGCCAAAAACTTAATAGGGATACCCCTTTGCATTTTATGTAAATTTTTCACCAAAAACTCATAGTGGTACCCCTTTGCATTTTTGCTCAGTTTTTCACCAAAAACTCAAAGGGGTACCCCTTTGCATTTTCGCTCAATTTTTCACGAAAAACACAAATGGGTAAACCTATGCTTTTCGACTCATTTTTCAGCCAAAAACTTAATAGGTATACCCCTTTGCATTTTATGTAAATTTTTCACCAAAAACTCATAGTGGTACCCCTTTGAATTTTTGCTCAGTTTTTCACCAAAAACACAAAGGTGTACCCCTTTGCATTTTCGTTCAATTTTTCACCAAAAACACAAAGGGGTAAACCAATGCATTTTGAGTCAGTTTTTCAGCCAAAAACTCATAGGGATACCCCTTTGCGTTTCATGTAAATTTTTCACCAAAAACCAATAGGGGTACCCCTTTGCATTTTGGCTCAATTTTTCACCAAAAGCACAAAGGGGTACCCTTTTGCATTTTTGCTCAATTTTTCACCAAAAACACAAAGAGGTAAACCTATCCATTTTAACTCAATTTTTCGGCCGGAAATTCAAAGCGATACCCCTTTGCATTTTATGTAAATTTTCTATCAAAAACTCATAGGGGTACCCCTTTGCATTTTGACTTATTTTTTCACCAAAAACTCAAAAGGGTACCCCTTTGCATTTTCGCTCAATTTTTCACCAAAAACACAAAGGGGTAAACCAATGCATTTTGACTCAGTTTTTTAGCCAAAAACTCATAGGGATACCCCTTTGAGTTTCATGTAAATTTTTCACCAAAAACCAATAGGGGTACCCCTTTGCATTTTTGCTCAAATTTCACCAAAAACACAAAGGGGTAAACCTATGCTTTTCGACTCATTTTTTCAGCCAAAAACTTAATAGGGATACCCCTTTGCATTTTATGTAAATTTTTCACCAAAAACTCATAGTGGTACCCCTTTGCATTTTTGCTCAGTTTTTCACCAAAAACTCAAAGGGGTACCCCTTTGCATTTTCGCTCAATTTTTCACGAAAAACACAAATGGGTAAACCTATGCTTTTCGACTCATTTTTCAGCCAAAAACTTAATAGGTATACCCCTTTGCATTTTATGTAAATTTTTCACCAAAAACTCATAGTGGTACCCCTTTGAATTTTTGCTCAGTTTTTCACCAAAAACACAAAGGTGTACCCCTTTGCATTTTCGTTCAATTTTCACCAAAAACACAAAGGGGTAAACAATGCATTTTGAGTCAGTTTTTCAGCCAAAAACTCATAGGGATACCCCTTTGCGTTTCATGTAAAATTTTCACCAAAAACCAATAGGGGTACCCCTTTGCATTTTGGCTCAATTTTTCACCAAAAGCACAAAGGGGTACCCTTTTGCATTTTTGCTCAATTTTTCACAAAAAACACAAAGAGGTAAACCTATCCATTTTAACTCAATTTTTCGGCCGGAAATTCAAAGCGATACCCCTTTGCATTTTATGTAAATTTTCTATCAAAAACTCATAGGGGTACCCCTTTGCATTTTGACTTATTTTTTCACCAAAAACTCAAAAGGGTACCCCTTTGCATTTTCGCTCAATTTTTCACCAAAAACACAAAGGGGTAAACCAATGCATTTTGACTCAGTTTTTTAGCCAAAAACTCATAGGGATACCCCTTTGAGTTTCATGTAAATTTTTCACCAAAAACCAATAGGGGTACCCCTATGCATTTTTGCTCAAATTTTCACCAGAAACACAAAGGGGTAAACCTATGCTTTTCGACTCATTTTTTCAGCCAAAAACTTAATAGGGATACCTCTTTGCATTTTATGTAAATTTTTCACCAAAAACTCATAGTGGTACCCCTTTGCATTTTTGCTCAGTTTTTCACCAAAAACTCAAAGGGGTACCCCTTTGCATTTTCGCTCAATTTTTCACGAAAAACACAAAGGGGTAAACCTATGCTTTTCGACTCATTTTTCAGCCAAAAACTTAATAGGTATACCCCTTTGCATTTTATGTAAATTTTTCACCAAAAACTCATAGTGGTACCCCTTTGAATTTTTGCTCAGTTTTTCACCAAAAACACAAAGGTGTACCCCTTTGCATTTTCGTTCAATTTTCACCAAAAACACAAAGGGGTAAACCAATGCATTTTGAGTCAGTTTTTCAGCCAAAAACTCATAGGGATACCCCTTTGCGTTTCATGGAAATTTTTCACCAAAAACCAATAGGGGTACCCCTTTGCATTTTGGCTCAATTTTTCACCAAAAGCTCAAAGGGGTACCCTTTTGCATTTTTGCTCAATTTTTCACCAAAAACACAAAGAGGTAAACCTATCCATTTTAACTCAATTTTTCGGCCGGAAATTCAAAGCGATACCCCTTTGCATTTTATGTAAATTTTCTATCAAAAACTCATAGGGGTACCCCTTTGCATTTTGACTTATTTTTTCACCAAAAACTCAAAAGGGTACCCCTTTGCATTTTCGCTCAATTTTTCACCAAAAACTCAAAGGGGTAAACCAATGCATTTTGACTCAATTTTTCAGCCAAAAACTCATAGGGATACCCCTTTGCGTTTCATGTAAATTTTTCACCAAAAACCAATAGGGGTACCCCTTTGCATTTTTGCTCAAATTTTCACCAAAAATACAAAGGGGTAAACCTATGCTTTTCGACTCATTTTTTCAGCCAAAAACTTAATAGGGATACCCCTTTGCATTTTATGTAAATTTTTCACCAAAAACTCATAGTGGTACCCCTTTGCATTTTTGCTCAGTTTTTCACCAAAAACTCAAAGGGGTACCCCTTTGCATTTTCGCTCAATTTTTCACGAAAAACACAAAGGGGTAAACCTATGCTTTTCGACTCATTTTTCAGCCAAAAACTTAATAGGTATACCCCTTTGCATTTTATGTAAATTTTTCACCAAAAACTCATAGTGGTACCCCTTTGAATTTTTGCTCAGTTTTTCACCAAAAACACAAAGGTGTACCCCTTTGCATTTTCGTTCAATTTTTCACCAAAAACACAAAGGGGTAAACCAATGCATTTTGAGTCAGTTTTTCAGCCAAAAACTCATAGGGATACCCCTTTGCGTTTCATGTAAATTTTTCACCAAAAACCAATAGGGGTACCCCTTTGCATTTTGGCTCAATTTTTCACCAAAAGCACAAAGGGGTACCCTTTTGCATTTTTGCTCAATTTTTCACCAAAAACACAAAGAGGTAAACCTATCCATTTTAACTCAATTTTTCGGCCGGAAATTCAAAGCGATACCCCTTTGCATTTTATGTAAATTTTCTACCAAAAACTCATAGGGGTACCCCTTTGCATTTTGACTTATTTTTTCACCAAAAACTCAAAAGGGTACCCCTTTGCATTTTCGCTCAATTTTTCACCAAAAACACAAAGGGGTAAACCAATGCATTTTGACTCAATTTTTCAGCCAAAAACTCATAGGGATACCCCTTTGCGTTTCATGTAAATTTTTCACCAAAAACCAATAGGGGTACCCCTTTGCATTTTTGCTCAAATTTTCACCAAAAACACAAAGGGATAAACCTATGCTTTTCGACTCATTTTTTCAGCCAAAAACTTAATAGGGATACCCCTTTGCATTTTATGTAAATTTTTCACCAAAAACTCATAGTGGTACCCCTTTGCATTTTTGCTCAGTTTTTCACCAAAAACTCAAAGGGGTACCCCTTTGCATTTTCGCTCAATTTTTCACGAAAAACACAAAGGGGTAAACCTATGCTTTTCGACTCATTTTTCAGCCAAAAACTTAATAGGTATACCCCTTTGCATTTTATGTAAATTTTTCACCAAAAACTCATAGTGGTACCCCTTTGAATTTTTGCTCAGTTTTTCACCAAAAACACAAAGGTGTACCACTTTGCATTTTCGTTCAATTTTTCACCAAAAACACAAAGGGGTAAACCAATGCATTTTGAGTCAGTTTTTCAGCCAAAAACTCATAGGGATACCCCTTTGCGTTTCATGTAAATTTTTCACCAAAAACCAATAGGGGTACCCCTTTGCATTTTGGCTCAATTTTTCACCAAAAGCACAAAGGGGTACCCTTTTGCATTTTTGCTCAATTTTTCACCAAAAACACAAAGAGGTAAACCTATCCATTTTAACTCAATTTTTCGGCCGGAAATTCAAAGCGATACCCCTTTGCATTTTATGTAAATTTTCTATCAAAAACTCATAGGGGTACCCCTTTGCATTTTGACTTATTTTTTCACCAAAAACTCAAAAGGGTACCCCTTTGCATTTTCGCTCAATTTTTCACCAAAAACACAAAGGGGTAAACCAATGCATTTTGACTCAGTTTTTCAGCCAAAAACTCATAGGGATACCCCTTTGCGTTTCATGTAAATTTTTCACCAAAAACCAATAGGGGTACCCCTTTGCATTTTTGCTCAAATTTTCAACAAAAACACAAAGGGGTAAACCTATGCTTTTCGACTCATTTTTTCAGCCAAAAACTTAATAGGGATACCCCTTTGCATTTTATGTAAATTTTTCACCAAAAACTCATAGTGGTACCCCTTTGCATTTTTGCTCAGTTTTTCACCAAAAACTCAAAGGGGTACCCCTTTGCATTTTCGCTCAATTTTTCACGAAAAACACAAAGGGGTAAACCTATGCTTTTCGACTCATTTTTCAGCCAAAAACATAATAGGTATACCCCTTTGCATTTTATGTAAATTTTTCACCAAAAACTCATAGTGGTACCCCTTTGAATTTTTGCTCAGTTTTTCACCAAAAACACAAAGGTGTACCCCTTTGCATTTTCTTTCAATTTTTCACCAAAAACACAAAGGGGTAAACCAATGCATTTTGAGTCAGTTTTTCAGCCAAAAACTCATAGGGATACCCCTTTGCGTTTCATGTAAATTTTTCACCAAAAACCAATAGGGGTACCCCTTTGCATTTTGGCTCAATTTTTCACCAAAAGCACAAAGGGGTACCCTTTTGCATTTTTGCTCAATTTTTCACCAAAAACACAAAGAGGTAAACCTATCCATTTTAACTCAATTTTTCGGCCGAAAATTCAAAGCGATACCCCTTTGCATTTTATGTAAATTTTCTACCAAAAACTCATAGGGGTACCCCTTTGCATTTTGACTTATTTTTTCACCAAAAACTCAAAAGGGTACCCCTTTGCATTTTCGCTCAATTTTTCACCAAAAACACAAAGGGGTAAACCAATGCATTTTGACTCAAATTTTCAGCCAAAAACTCATAGGGATACCCCTTTGCGTTTCATGTAAATTTTTCACCAAAAACCAATAGGGGTACCCCTTTGCATTTTTGCTCAAATTTTCACCAAAAACACAAAGGGGTAAACCTATGCTTTTCGACTCATTTTTTCAGCCAAAAACTTAATAGGGATACCCCTTTGCATTTTATGTAAATTTTTCACCAAAAACTCATAGTGGTACCCCTTTGCATTTTTGCTCAGTTTTTCACCAAAAACTCAAAGGGGTACCCCTTTGCATTTTCGCTCAATTTTTCACGAAAAACACAAAGGGGTAAACCTATGCTTTTCGACTCATTTTTCAGCCAAAAACTTAATAGGTATACCCCTTTGCATTTTATGTAAATTTTTCACCAAAAACTCATAGTGGTACCCCTTTGAATTTTTGCTCAGTTTTTCACCAAAAACACAAAGGTGTACCCCTTTGCATTTTCGTTCAATTTTTCACCAAAAACACAAAGGGGTAAACCAATGCATTTTGAGTCAGTTTTTCAGCCAAAAACTCATAGGGATACCCCTTTGCGTTTCATGTAAATTTTTCACCAAAAACCAATAGGGGTACCCCTTTGCATTTTGGCTCAATTTTTCACCAAAAGCACAAAGGGGTACCCTTTTGCATTTTTGCTCAATTTTTCACCAAAAACACAAAGAGGTAAACCTATCCATTTTAACTCAATTTTTCGGCCGGAAATTCAAAGCGATACCCCTTTGCATTTTATGTAAATTTTCTATCAAAAACTCATAGGGGTACCCCTTTGCATTTTGACTTATTTTTTCACCAAAAACTCAAAAGGGTACCCCTTTGCATTTTCGCTCAATTTTTCACCAAAAACACAAAGGGGTAAACCAATGCATTTTGACTCAGTTTTTCAGCCAAAAACTCATAGGGATACCCCTTTGCGTTTCATGTAAATTTTTCACCAAAAACCAATAGGGGTACCCCTTTGCATTTTTGCTCAAATTTTCACCAAAAACACAAAGGGGTAAACCTATGCTTTTCGACTCATTTTTTCAGCCAAAAACTTAATAGGGATACCCCATTGCATTTTATGTAAATTTTTCACCAAAAACTCATAGTGGTACCCCTTTGCATTTTTGCTCAGTTTTTCACCAAAAACTCAAAGGGGTACCCCTTTGCATTTTCGCTCAATTTTTCACGAAAAACACAAAGGGGTAAACCTATGCTTTTCGACTCATTTTTCAGCCAAAAACTTAATAGGTATACCCCTTTGCATTTTATGTAAATTTTTCATCAAAAACTCATAGTGGTACCCCTTTGAATTTTTGCTCAGTTTTTCACCAAAAACACAAAGGTGTACCACTTTGCATTTTCGTTCAATTTTTCACCAAAAACACAAAGGGGTAAACCAATGCATTTTGAGTCAGTTTTTCAGCCAAAAACTCATAGGGATACCCCTTTGCGTTTCATGTAAATTTTTCACCAAAAACCAATAGGGGTACCCCTTTGCATTTTGGCTCAATTTTTAACCAAAAGCTCAAAGGGGTACCCTTTTGCATTTTTGCTCAATTTTTCACCAAAAACACAAAGAGGTAAACCTATCCATTTTAACTCAATTTTTCGGCCGGAAATTCAAAGCGATACCCCTTTGCATTTTATGTAAATTTTCTATCAAAAACTCATAGGGGTACCCCTTTGCATTTTGACTTATTTTTTCACCAAAAACTCAAAAGGGTACCCCTTTGCATTTTCGCTCAATTTTTCACAAAAAACACAAAGGGGTAAACCAATGCATTTTGACTCAGTTTTTCAGCCAAAAATTCATAGGGATACCCCTTTGCGTTTCATGTAAATTTTTCACCAAAAACCAATAGGGGTACCCCCTTGCATTTTTGCTCAAATTTTCACCAAAAACACAAAGGGGTAAACCTACGCTTTTCGACTCATTTTTTCAGCCAAAAACTTAATAGGGATACCCCTTTGCATTTTATGTAAATTTTTCACCAAAAACTCATAGTGGTACCCCTTTGTATTTTTGCTCAGTTTTTCACCAAAAACTCAAAGGGGTACCCCTTTGCATTTTCGCTCAATTTTTCACGAAAAACACAAAGGTGTAAACCTATGCTTTTCGACTCATTTTTCAGCCAAAAACTTAATAGGTATACCCCTTTGCATTTTATGTAAATTTTTCACCAAAAACTCATAGTGGTACCCCTTTGAATTTTTGCTCAGTTTTTCACCAAAAACACAAAGGTGTACCCCTTTGCATTTTCGTTCAATTTTTCCCCAAAAACACAAAGGGGTAAACCAATGCATTTTGAGTCAGTTTTTCAGCGAAAAACTCATAGGGATACCCCTTTGCGTTTCATGTAAATTTTTCACCAAAAACCAATAGGGGTACCCCTTTGCATTTTGGCTCAATTTTTCACCAAAAGCTCAAAGGGGAACCCTTTTGCATTTTTGCTCAATTTTTCACCAAAAACACAAAGAGGTAAACCTATCCATTTTAACTCAATTTTTCGGCCGGAAAGTCAAAGCGATACCCCTTTGCATTTTATGTAAATTTTCTATCAAAAACTCATAGGGGTACCCCTTTGCATTTTGACTTATTTTTTCACCAAAAACTCAAAAGGGTACCCCTTTGCATTTTCGCTCAATTTTTCACCAAAAACACAAAGGGGTAAACCAATGCATTTTGACACAGTTTTTCAGCCAAAAACTCATAGGGATACCCCTTTGCGTTTCATGTAAATTTTTCACCAAAAACCAATAGGGGTACCACTTTGCATTTTTGCTCAAATTTTCACCAAAAACACAAAGGGGTAAACCTATGCTTTTCGACTCATTTTTTCAGCCAAAAACTTAATAGGGATACACCTTTGCATTTTATTTAAATTTTTCACCAAAAACTCATAGTGGTACCCCTTTGCATTTTTGCTCAGTTTTTCACCAAAAACTCATAGGGGTACCCCTTTGCATTTTCGCTCAAATTTTCACCAAAAACACAAAGGGGTAAACCTATGCTTTTCGACTCATTTTTTCAGCCAAAAACTTAATAGGGATACCCCTTTGCATTTTATGTAAATTTTTCACCAAAAACTCATAGTGGTACCCCTTTGCATTTTTGCTCAGTTTTTCACCTAAAACTCATAGGGGTACCCCTTTGCATTTTCGCTCAATTTTTCACGAAAAACACAAATGGGTAAACCTATGCTTTTCGACTCATTTTTCAGCCAAAAACTTCATAGGGATACCCCTTTGCATTTAATGTAAATTTTTCACCAAAAACCAATAGGGGTACCCCTTTGTATTTTTGCTCAATTTTTCACAAAAAACTCAAAAGGGTACCCCTTTGCATATTCGCTCAATTTTTCACCAAAAACACAAAGGGGTAAACCAATGCATTTTGACTCAGTTTTTCAGCCAAAAACTCATAGGGATACCCCTTTGCGTTTCATGTAAATTTTTCACCAAAAACCAATAGGGGTACCCCTTTTCATTTTCGCTCAATTTTTCACGAAAAACACAAAGGGGTAAACCTATGCTTTTCGACTCATTTTTCAGCCAAAAACTTAATAGGTATACCCCTTTGCATTTTATGTAAATTTTTCATCAAAAACTCATAGTGGTACCCCTTTGAATTTTTGCTCAGTTTTTCACGAAAAACACAAAGGTGTACCCCTTTGCATTTTCGTTCAATTTTTCACCAAAAACACAAAGGGGTAAACCAATGCATTTTGAGTCAGTTTTTCAGCCAAAAACTCATAGGGATACCCCTTTGCGTTTCATGTAAATTTTTCACCAAAAACCAATAGGGGTACCCCTTTGCATTTTGGCTCAATTTTTCACCAAAAGCTCAAAGGGGTACCCTTTTGCATTTTTGCTCAATTTTTCACCAAAAACACAAAGAGGTAAACCTATCCATTTTAACTCAATTTTTCGGCCGGAAATTCAAAGCGATACCCCTTTGCATTTTATGTAAATTTTCTATCAAAAACTCATAGGGGTACCCCTTTGCATTTTGACTTATTTTTTCACCAAAAACTCAAAAGGGTACCCCTTTGCATTTTCGCTCAATTTTTCACAAAAAACACAAAGGGGTACACCAATGCATTTTGACTCAGTTTTTCAGCCAAAAATTCATAGGGATACCCCTTTGCGTTTCATGTAAATTTTTCACCAAAAACCAATAGGGGTACCCCTTTGCATTTTTGCTCAAATTTTCACCAAAAACACAAAGGGGTAAACCTATGCTTTTCGACTCATTTTTTCAGCCAAAAACTTAATAGGGGATACCCCTTTGCATTTTATGTAAATTTTTCACCAAAAACTCATAGTGGTACCCCTTTGCATTTTTGCTCAGTTTTTCACCAAAACTCAAAGGGGTACCCCTTTGCATTTTCGCTCAATTTTTCACGAAAAACACAAAGGGGTAAACCTATGCTTTTCGACTCATTTTTCAGCCAAAAACTTAATAGGTATACCCCTTTGCATTTTATGTAAATTTTTCACCAAAAACTCATAGTGGTACCCCTTTGAATTTTTGCTCAGTTTTTCACCAAAAACACAAAGGTGTACCCCTTTGCATTTTCGTTCAATTTTTCACCAAAAACACAAAGGGGTAAACCAATGCATTTTGAGTCAGTTTTTCAGCCAAAAACTCATAGGGATACCCCTTTGCGTTTCATGTAAATTTTTCACCAAAAACCAATAGGGGTACCCCTTTGCATTTTTGCTCAAATTTTCACCAAAAACACAAAGGGGTAAACCTATGCTTTTCGACTCATTTTTTCAGCCAAAAACTTAATAGGGATACCCCTTTGCATTTTATGTAAATTTTTCACCAAAAACTCATAGTGGTACCCCTTTGCATTTTTGCTCAGTTTTTCACCAAAAACTCAAAGGGGTACCCCTTTGCATTTTCGCTCAATTTTTCACGAAAAACACAAAGGGGTAAACCTATGCTTTTCGACTCATTTTTCAGCCAAAAACTTAATAGGTATACCCCTTTGCATTTTATGTAAATTTTTCACCAAAAACTCATAGTGGTACCCCTTTGAATTTTTGCTCAGTTTTTCACCAAAAACACAAAGGTGTACCCCTTTGCATTTTCGTTCAATTTTTCACCAAAAACACAAAGGGGTAAACCAATGCATTTTGAGTCAGTTTTTCAGCCAAAAACTCATAGGGATACCCCTTTGCGTTTCATGTAAATTTTTCACCAAAAACCAATAGGGGTACCCCTTTGCATTTTGGCTCAATTTTTCACCAAAAGCTCAAAGGGGTACCCTTTTGCATTTTTGCTCAATTTTTCACCAAAAACACAAAGAGGTAAACCTATCCATTTTAACTCAATTTTTCGGCCGGAAATTCAAAGCGATACCCCTTTGCATTTTATGTAAATTTTCTATCAAAAACTCATAGGGGTACCCCTTTGCATTTTGACTTATTTTTTCACCAAAAACTCAAAAGGGTACCCCTTTGCATTTTCGCTCAATTTTTCACCAAAAACACAAAAGGGTAAACCAATGCATTTTGACTCAGTTTTTCAGCCAAAAACTCATAGGGATACCCCTTTGCGTTTCATGTAAATTTTTCACCAAAAACCAATAGGGGTACCCCTTTGCATTTTTGCTCAAATTTTCACCAAAAACACAAAGGGGTAAACCTATGCTTTTCGACTCATTTTTTCAGCCAAAAACTTAATAGGGATACCCCTTTGCATTTTATGTAAATTTTTCACCAAAAACTCATAGTGGTACCCCTTTGAATTTTTGCTCAGTTTTTCACCAAAAACACAAAGGTGTACCCCTTTGCATTTTCGTTCAATTTTTCACCAAAAACACAAAGGGGTAAACCAATGCATTTTGAGTCAGTTTTTCAGCCAAAAACTCATAGGGATACCACTTTGCGTTTCATGTAAATTTTTCACCAAAAACCAATAGGGGTACCCCTTTGCATTTTGGCTCAATTTTTCACCAAAAGCTCAAAGGGGTACCCTTTTGCATTTTTGCTCAATTTTTCACCAAAAACACAAAGAGGTAAACCTATCCATTTTAACTCAATTTTTCGGCCGAAAATTCAAAGCGATACCCCTTTGCATTTTATGTAAATTTTCTATCAAAAACTCATAGGGGTACCCCTTTGCATTTTGACTTATTTTTTCACCAAAAACTCAAAAGGGTACCCCTTTGCATTTTCGCTCAATTTTTCACAAAAAACACAAAGGGGTAAACCAATGCATTTTGACTCAGTTTTTCAGCCAAAAACTCATAGGGATACCCCTTTGCGTTTCATGTAAATTTTTCACCAAAAACCAATAGGGGTACCCCTTTGCATTTTTGCTCAAATTTTCACCAAAAACACAAAGGGGTAAACCTATGCTTTTCGACTCATTTTTTCAGCCAAAAACTTAATAGGGATACCCCTTTGCATTTTATGTAAATTTTTCACCAAAAACTCATAGTGGTAACCCTTTGCATTTTTGCTCAGTTTTTCACCAAAAACTCAAAGGGGTACCCCTTTGCATTTTCGCTCAATTTTTCACGAAAAACACAAAGGGGTAAACCTATGCTTTTCGACTCATTTTTCAGCCAAAAACTTAATAGGTATACCCCTTTGCATTTTATGTAAATTTTTCATCAAAAACTCATAGTGGTACCCCTTTGAATTTTTGCTCAGTTTTTCACCAAAAACACAAAGGTGTACCCCTTTGCATTTTCGTTCAATTTTTCACCAAAAACACAAAGGGGTAAACCAATGCATTTTGAGTCAGTTTTTCAGCCAAAAACTCATAGGGATACCCCTTTGCGTTTCATGTAAATTTTTCACCAAAAACCAATAGGGGTACCCCTTTGCATTTTGGCTCAATTTTTAACCAAAAGCTCAAAGGGGTACCCTTTTGCATTTTTGCTCAATTTTTCACCAAAAACACAAAGAGGTAAACCTATCCATTTTAACTCAATTTTTCGGCCGGAAATTCAAAGCGATACCCCTTTGCATTTTATGTAAATTTTCTATCAAAAACTCATAGGGGTACCCATTTGCATTTTGACTTATTTTTTCACCAAAAACTCAAAAGGGTACCCCTTTGCATTTTCGCTCAATTTTTCACAAAAAACACAAAGGGGTAAACCAATGCATTTTGACTCAGTTTTTCAGCCAAAAATTCATAGGGATACCCCTTTGCGTTTCATGTAAATTTTTCACCAAAAACCAATAGGGGTACCCCTTTGCATTTTTGCTCAAATTTTCACCAAAAACACAAAGGGGTAAACCTATGCTTTTCGACTCATTTTTTCAGCCAAAAACTTAATAGCGATACCCCTTTGCATTTTATGTAAATTTTCTATCAAAAACTCATAGGGGTACCCCTTTGCATTTTGACTTATTTTTTCACCAAAAACTCAAAAGGGTACCCCTTTGCATTTTCGCTCAATTTTTCACCAAAAACACAAAAGGGTAAACCAATGCATTTTGACTCAGTTTTTCAGCCAAAAACTCATAGGGATACCCCTTTGCGTTTCATGTAAATTTTTCACCAAAAACCAATAGGGGTACCCCTTTGCATTTTTGCTCAAATTTTCACCAAAAACACAAAGGGGTAAACCTATGCTTTTCGACTCATTTTTTCAGCCAAAAACTTAATAGGGATACCCCTTTGCATTTTATGTAAATTTTTCACCAAAAACTCATAGTGGTACCCCTTTGAATTTTTGCTCAGTTTTTCACCAAAAACACAAAGGTGTACCCCTTTGCATTTTCGTTCAATTTTTCACCAAAAACACAAAGGGGTAAACCAATGCATTTTGAGTCAGTTTTTCAGCCAAAAACTCATAGGGATACCACTTTGCGTTTCATGTAAATTTTTCACCAAAAACCAATAGGGGTACCCCTTTGCATTTTGGCTCAATTTTTCACCAAAAGCTCAAAGGGGTACCCTTTTGCATTTTTGCTCAATTTTTCACCAAAAACACAAAGAGGTAAACCTATCCATTTTAACTCAATTTTTCGGCCGAAAATTCAAAGCGATACCCCTTTGCATTTTATGTAAATTTTCTATCAAAAACTCATAGGGGTACCCCTTTGCATTTTGACTTATTTTTTCACCAAAAACTCAAAAGGGTACCCCTTTGCATTTTCGCTCAATTTTTCACAAAAAACACAAAGGGGTAAACCAATGCATTTTGACTCAGTTTTTCAGCCAAAAACTCATAGGGATACCCCTTTGCGTTTCATGTAAATTTTTCACCAAAAACCAATAGGGGTACCCCTTTGCATTTTTGCTCAAATTTTCACCAAAAACACAAAGGGGTAAACCTATGCTTTTCGACTCATTTTTTCAGCCAAAAACTTAATAGGGATACCCCTTTGCATTTTATGTAAATTTTTCACCAAAAACTCATAGTGGTAACCCTTTGCATTTTTGCTCAGTTTTTCACCAAAAACTCAAAGGGGTACCCCTTTGCATTTTCGCTCAATTTTTCACGAAAAACACAAAGGGGTAAACCTATGCTTTTCGACTCATTTTTCAGCCAAAAACTTAATAGGTATACCCCTTTGCATTTTATGTAAATTTTTCATCAAAAACTCATAGTGGTACCCCTTTGAATTTTTGCTCAGTTTTTCACCAAAAACACAAAGGTGTACCCCTTTGCATTTTCGTTCAATTTTTCACCAAAAACACAAAGGGGTAAACCAATGCATTTTGAGTCAGTTTTTCAGCCAAAAACTCATAGGGATACCCCTTTGCGTTTCATGTAAATTTTTCACCAAAAACCAATAGGGGTACCCCTTTGCATTTTGGCTCAATTTTTAACCAAAAGCTCAAAGGGGTACCCTTTTGCATTTTTGCTCAATTTTTCACCAAAAACACAAAGAGGTAAACCTATCCATTTTAACTCAATTTTTCGGCCGGAAATTCAAAGCGATACCCCTTTGCATTTTATGTAAATTTTCTATCAAAAACTCATAGGGGTACCCATTTGCATTTTGACTTATTTTTTCACCAAAAACTCAAAAGGGTACCCCTTTGCATTTTCGCTCAATTTTTCACAAAAAACACAAAGGGGTAAACCAATGCATTTTGACTCAGTTTTTCAGCCAAAAATTCATAGGGATACCCCTTTGCGTTTCATGTAAATTTTTCACCAAAAACCAATAGGGGTACCCCTTTGCATTTTTGCTCAAATTTTCACCAAAAACACAAAGGGGTAAACCTATGCTTTTCGACTCATTTTTTCAGCCAAAAACTTAATAGCGATACCCCTTTGCATTTTATGTAAATTTTCTATCAAAAACTCATAGGGGTACCCCTTTGCATTTTGACTTATTTTTTCACCAAAAACTCAAAAGGTTACCCCTTTGCATTTTCGCTCAATTTTTCACCAAAAACACAAAGGGGTAAACCAATGCATTTTGACTCAGTTTTTCAGCCAAAAACTCATAGGGATACCCCTTTGCGTTTCATGTAAATTTTTCACCAAAAACCAATAGGGGTACCACTTTGCATTTTTGCTCAAATTTTCACCAAAAACACAAAGGGGTAAACCTATGCTTTTTGACTCATTTTTTCAGCCAAAAACTTAATAGGGATACACCTTTGCATTTTATTTAAATTTTTCACCAAAAACTCATAGTGGTACCCCTTTGCATTTTTGCTCAGTTTTTCACCAAAAACTCATAGGGGTACCCCTTTGCATTTTCGCTCAAATTTTCACCAAAAACACAAAGGGGTAAACCTATGCTTTTCGACTCATTTTTTCAGCCAAAAACTTAATAGGGATACCCCTTTGCATTTTATGTAAATTTTTCACCAAAAACTCATAGTGGTACCCCTTTGCATTTTTGCTCAGTTTTTCACCTAAAACTCATAGGGGTACCCCTTTGCATTTTCGCTCAGTTTTTCACGAAAAACACAAATGGGTAAACCTATGCTTTTCGACTCATTTTTCAGCAAAAACTTCATAGGGATACCCCTTTGCATTTAATGTAAATTTTTCACCAAAAACCAATAGGGGTACCCCTTTGCATTTTTGCTCAATTTTTCACAAAAAACTCAAAAGGGTACCCCTTTGCATATTCGCTCAATTTTTCACCAAAAACACAAAGGGGTAAACCAATGCATTTTGACTCAGTTTTTCAGCCAAAAACTCATAGGGATACCCCTTTTCGTTTCATGTAAATTTTTCACCAAAAACCAATAGGGGTACCCCTTTTCATTTTCGCTCAATTTTTCACGAAAAACACAAAGGGGTAAACCTATGCTTTTCGACTCATTTTTCAGCCAAAAACTTAATAGGTATACCCCTTTGCATTTTATGTAAATTTTTCATCAAAAACTCATAGTGGTACCCCTTTGAATTTTTGCTCAGTTTTTCACCAAAAACACAAAGGTGTACCCCTTTGCATTTTCGTTCAATTTTCCACCAAAAACACAAAGGGGTAAACCAATGCATTTTGAGTCAGTTTTTCAGCCAAAAACTCATAGGGATACCCCTTTGCGTTTCATGTAAATTTTTCACCAAAAACCAATAGGGGTACCCCTTTGCATTTTGGCTCAATTTTTCACCAAAAGCTCAAAGGGGTACCCTTTTGCATTTTTGCTCAATTTTTCACCAAAAACACAAAGAGGTAAACCTATCCATTTTAACTCAATTTTTCGGCCGGAAATTCAAAGCGATACCCCTTTGCATTTTATGTAAATTTTCTATCAAAAACTCATAGGGGTACCCCTTTGCATTTTGACTTATTTTTTCACCAAAAACTCAAAAGGGTACCCCTTTGCATTTTCGCTCAATTTTTCACAAAAAACACAAAGGGGAAACCAATGCATTTTGACTCAGTTTTTCAGCCAAAAATTCATAGGGATACCCCTTTGCGTTTAATGTAAATTTTTCACCAAAAACCAATAGGGGTACCCCTTTGCATTTTTGCTCAAATTTTCACCAAAAACACAAAGGGGTAAACCTATGCTTTTTGACTCATTTTTTCAGCCAAAAACTTAATAGGGATACACCTTTGCATTTTATTTAAATTTTTCACCAAAAACTCATAGTGGTACCCCTTTGCATTTTTGCTCAGTTTTTCACCAAAAACTCATAGGGGTACCCCTTTGCATTTTCGCTCAAATTTTCACCAAAAACACAAAGGGGTAAACCTATGCTTTTCGACTCATTTTTTCAGCCAAAAACTTAATAGGGATACCCCTTTGCATTTTATGTAAATTTTTCACCAAAAACTCATAGTGGTACCCCTTTGCATTTTTGCTCAGTTTTTCACCTAAAACTCATAGGGGTACCCCTTTGCATTTTCGCTCAGTTTTTCACGAAAAACACAAATGGGTAAACCTATGCTTTTCGACTCATTTTTCAGCAAAAACTTCATAGGGATACCCCTTTGCATTTAATGTAAATTTTTCACCAAAAACCAATAGGGGTACCCCTTTGCATTTTTGCTCAATTTTTCACAAAAAACTCAAAAGGGTACCCCTTTGCATATTCGCTCAATTTTTCACCAAAAACACAAAGGGGTAAACCAATGCATTTTGACTCAGTTTTTCAGCCAAAAACTCATAGGGATACCCCTTTTCGTTTCATGTAAATTTTTCACCAAAAACCAATAGGGGTACCCCTTTTCATTTTCGCTCAATTTTTCACGAAAAACACAAAGGGGTAAACCTATGCTTTTCGACTCATTTTTCAGCCAAAAACTTAATAGGTATACCCCTTTGCATTTTATGTAAATTTTTCATCAAAAACTCATAGTGGTACCCCTTTGAATTTTTGCTCAGTTTTTCACCAAAAACACAAAGGTGTACCCCTTTGCATTTTCGTTCAATTTTTCACCAAAAACACAAAGGGGTAAACCAATGCATTTTGAGTCAGTTTTTCAGCCAAAAACTCATAGGGATACCCCTTTGCGTTTCATGTAAATTTTTCACCAAAAACCAATAGGGGTACCCCTTTGCATTTTGGCTCAATTTTTCACCAAAAGCTCAAAGGGGTACCCTTTTGCATTTTTGCTCAATTTTTCACCAAAAACACAAAGAGGTAAACCTATCCATTTTAACTCAATTTTTCGGCCGGAAATTCAAAGCGATACCCCTTTGCATTTTATGTAAATTTTCTATCAAAAACTCATAGGGGTACCCCTTTGCATTTTGACTTATTTTTTCACCAAAAACTCAAAAGGGTACCCCTTTGCATTTTCGCTCAATTTTTCACAAAAAACACAAAGGGGAAACCAATGCATTTTGACTCAGTTTTTCAGCCAAAAATTCATAGGGATACCCCTTTGCGTTTAATGTAAATTTTTCACCAAAAACCAATAGGGGTACCCCTTTGCATTTTTGCTCAAATTTTCACCAAAAACACAAAGGGGTAAACCTATGCTTTTCGACTCATTTTTTCAGCCAAAAACTTAATAGGGATACCCCTTTGCATTTTATGTAAATTTTTCACCAAAAACTCATAGTGGTTCCCCTTTGCATTTTTGCTCAGTTTTTCACCAAAAACTCAAAGGGGTACCCCTTTGCATTTTCGCTCAATTTTTCACGAAAAACACAAAGGGGTAAACCTATGCTTTTCGACTCATTTTTCAGCCAAAAACTTAATAGGTATACCCCTTTGCATTTTATGTAAATTTTTCACCAAAAACTCATAGTGGTACCCCTTTGAATTTTTGCTCAGTTTTTCACCAAAAACACAAAGGTGTACCCCTTTGCATTTTCGTTCAATTTTTCACCAAAAACACAAAGGGGTAAACCAATGCATTTTGAGTCAGTTTTTGAAATTCAAAGCGATACCCCTTTGCATTTTATGTAAATTTTCTCTCAAAAACTCATAGGGGTACCCCTTTGCATTTTGACTTATTTTTTCACCAAAAACTCAAAAGGGTACCCCCTTTGCATTTTCGCTCAATTTTTCCACAAAAAACACAAAGGGGTAAACCAATGCCATTTTGACTCAGTTTTTTAGCCAAAAATTCATAGGGATACCCCTTTACGTTTCATGTAAATTTTTCACCAAAAACCAATAGGGGTACCCCTTTGCATTTTTGCTCAAATTTTCACCAAAAACACAAAGGGGGTAAACCTATGCTTTTCGACTCATTTTTTCAGCAAAAACTTAATAGGGATACCCCTTTGCATTTTATGTAAATTTTTCACCAAAAACTCATAGTGGTACCCCTTTGCATTTTTGCTCAGTTTTTCACCAAAAACTCAAAGGGGTACCCCTTTGCATTTTCGCTCAATTTTTCACGAAAAACACAAAGGTGTAAACCTATGCTTTTCGACTCATTTTCAGCCAAAAACTTAATAGGTATACCCCTTTGCATTTTATGTAAATTTTTCACCAAAAACTCATAGTGGTACCCCTTTGAATTTTTGCTCAGTTTTTCACCAAAAACACAAAGGTGTACCCCTTTGCATTTTCGTTCAATTTTTCACCAAAAACACAAAGGGGTAAACCAATGCATTTTGAGTCAGTTTTTCAGCCAAAAACTCATAGGGATAACCCTTTTGCGTTTCATGTAAATTTTTCACCAAAAACCAATAGGGGTACCCCTTTGCATTTTGGCTCAATTTTTAACCAAAAGCTCAAAGGGGTACCCTTTTGTATTTTTGCTCAATTTTTCTCACCAAAAACACAAAGAGGTAAACCTATCCATTTTAACTCAATTTTTCGGCCGGAAATTCAAAGCGATACCCCCTTTGCATTTTATGTAAATTTTCTCTCAAAAACTCATAGGGGTACCCCTTTGCATTTTGACTTATTTTTTCACCAAAAACTCAAAAGGGTACCCCTTTGCATTTTCGCTCAATTTTTCACAAAAAACACAAAGGGGTAAACCAATGCATTTTGACTCAGTTTTTTAGCCAAAAATTCATAGGGATACCCCTTTACGTTTCATGTAAATTTTTCACCAAAAACCAATAGGGGTACCCCTTTGCATTTTTGCTCAAATTTTCACCAAAAACACAAAGGGGTAAACCTATGCTTTTCGACTCATTTTTTCAGCCAAAAACTTAATAGGGATACCCCTTTGCATTTTATGTAAATTTTTCACCAAAAACTCATAGTGGTACCCCTTTGCATTTTTGCTCAGTTTTTCACCAAAAACTCAAAGGGGTACCCCTTTGCATTTTCGCTCAATTTTTCACGAAAAACACAAAGGTGTAAACCTATGCTTTTCGACTCATTTTTCAGCCAAAAACTTAATAGGTATACCCCTTTGCATTTTATGTAAATTTTTCACCAAAAACTCATAGTGGTACCCCTTTGAATTTTTGCTCAGTTTTTCACCAAAAACACAAAGGTGTACCCCTTTGCATTTTCGTTCAATTTTTCACCAAAAACACAAAGGGGTAAACCAATGCATTTTGAGTCAGTTTTTCAGCCAAAAACTCATAGGGATAACCCTTTGCGTTTCATGTAAATTTTTCACCAAAAACCAATAGGGGTACCCCTTTGCATTTTGGCTCAATTTTTAACCAAAAGCTCAAAGGGGTACCCTTTTGCATTTTTGCTCAATTTTTCACCAAAAACACAAAGAGGTAAACCTATCCATTTTAACTCAATTTTTCGGCCGGAAATTCAAAGCGATACCCCTTTGCATTTTATGTAAATTTTCTCTCAAAAACTCATAGGGGTACCCCTTTGCATTTTGACTTATTTTTTCACCAAAAACTCAAAAGGGTACCCCTTTGCATTTTCGCTCAATTTTTCACAAAAAACACAAAGGGGTAAACCACTGCATTTTGACTCAGTTTTTCAGCCAAAAATTCATAGGGATACCCCTTTACGTTTCATGTAAATTTTTCACCAAAAACCAATAGGGGTACCCCTTTGCATTTTTGCTCAAATTTTCACCAAAAACACAAAGGGGTAAACCTATGCTTTTCGACTCATTTTTTCAGCCAAAAACTTAATAGGGATACCCCTTTGCATTTTATGTAAATTTTTCACCAAAAACTCATAGTGGTACCCCTTTGCATTTTTGCTCAGTTTTTCACCAAAAACTCAAAGGGGTACCCCCTTTGCATTTTCGCTCAATTTTTCACGAAAAACACAAAGGTGTAAACCTATGCTTTTCGACTCATTTTTCAGCCAAAAACTTAATAGGTATACCCCTTTGCATTTTATGTAAATTTTTCACCAAAAACTCATAGTGGTACCCCTTTGAATTTTTGCTCAGTTTTTCACCAAAAACACAAAGGTGTACCCCTTTGCATTTTCGTTCAATTTTTCCCCAAAAACACAAAGGGGTAAACCAATGCATTTTGAGTCAGTTTTTCAGCCAAAAACTCATAGGGATACCCCTTTGCGTTTCATGTAAATTTTTCACCCAAAAACCAATAGTGGTACCCCTTTGCATTTTGGCTCAATTTTTCACCAAAAGCTCAAAGGGGAACCCTTTTGCATTTTTGCTCAATTTTTCACCAAAAACACAAAGAGGTAAACCTATCCATTTTAACTCAATTTTTCGGCCGGAAAGTCAAAGCGATACCCCTTTGCATTTTATGTAAATTTTCTATCAAAAACTCATAGGGGTACCCCTTTGCATTTTGACTTATTTTTTCACCAAAAACTCAAAAGGGTACCCCTTTGCATTTTCGCTCAATTTTTCACCAAAAACACAAAAGGGGTAAACCAATGCATTTTGACTCAGTTTTTCAGCCAAAAACTCATAGGGATACCCCTTTGCGTTTCATGTAAATTTTTCACCAAAAACCAATAGGGGTACCACTTTGCATTTTTGCTCAAATTTTCACCAAAAACACAAAGGGGTAAACCTATGCTTTTCGACTCATTTTTTCAGCCAAAAACTTAATAGGGATACACCTTTGCATTTTATTTAAATTTTTCACCAAAAACTCATAGTGGTACCCCTTTGCATTTTTGCTCAGTTTTTCACCAAAAACTCATAGGGGTACCCCTTTGCATTTTCGCTCAAATTTTCACCAAAAACACAAAGGGGTAAACCTATGCTTTTCGACTCATTTTTTCAGCCAAAAACTTAATAGGGATACCCCTTTGCATTTTATGTAAATTTTTCACCAAAAACTCATAGTGGTACCCCTTTGCATTTTTGCTCAGTTTTTCACCAAAAACTCATAGGGGTACCCCTTTGCATTTTCGCTCAATTTTTCACGAAAAACACAAATGGGTAAACCTATGCTTTTCGACTCATTTTTCAGCCAAAAACTTCATAGGGATACCCCTTTGCATTTAATGTAAATTTTTCACCAAAAACCAATAGGGGTACCCCTTTGCATTTTTGCTCAAATTTTCACAAAAAACTCAAAAGGGTACCCCTTTGCATATTCGCTCAATTTTTCACCAAAAACACAAAGGGGTAAACCAATGCATTTTGACTCAGTTTTTCAGCCAAAAACTCATAGGGATACCCCTTTGCGTTTCATGTAAATTTTTCACCAAAAACCAATAGGGGTACCCCTTTTCATTTTCGCTCAATTTTTCACGAAAAACACAAAGGGGTAAACCTATGCTTTTCGACTCATTTTTCAGCCAAAAACTTAATAGGTATACCCCTTTGCATTTTATGTAAATTTTTCATCAAAAACTCATAGTGGTACCCCTTTGAATTTTTGCTCAGTTTTTCACCAAAAACACAAAGGTGTACCCCTTTGCATTTTCGTTCAATTTTTCACCAAAAACACAAAGGGGTAAACCAATGCATTTTGAGTCAGTTTTTCAGCCAAAAACTCATAGGGATACCCCTTTGCGTTTCATGTAAATTTTTCACCAAAAACCAATAGGGGTACCCCTTTGCATTTTGGCTCAATTTTTCACCAAAAGCTCAAAGGGGTACCCTTTTGCATTTTTGCTCAATTTTTCACCAAAAACACAAAGAGGTAAACCTATCCATTTTAACTCAATTTTTCGGCCGGAAATTCAAAGCGATACCCCTTTGCATTTTATGTAAATTTTCTATCAAAAACTCATAGGGGTACCCCTTTGCATTTTGACTTATTTTTTCACCAAAAACTCAAAAGGGTACCCCTTTGCATTTTCGCTCAATTTTTCACAAAAAACACAAAGGGGTAAACCAATGCATTTTGACTCAGTTTTTCAGCCAAAAATTCATAGGGATACCCCTTTGCGTTTCATGTAAATTTTTCACCAAAAACCAATAGGGGTACCCCTTTGCATTTTTGCTCAAATTTTCACCAAAAACACAAAGGGGTAAACCTATGCTTTTCGACTCATTTTTTCAGCCAAAAACTTAATAGGGATACCCCTTTGCATTGTATGTAAATTTTTCACCAAAAACTCATAGTGGTACCCCTTTGCATTTTTGCTCAGTTTTTCACCAAAAACTCAAAGGGGTACCCCTTTGCATTTTCGCTCAATTTTTCACGAAAAACACAAAGGGGTAAACCTATGCTTTTTGACCTCATTTTTCAGCCAAAAACTTAATAGGTATACCCCTTTGCATTTTATGTAAATTTTTCACCAAAAACTCATAGTGGTACCCCTTTGAATTTTTGCTCGAGTTTTTCACCAAAAACACAAAGGTGTACCCCCTTTGCATTTTCGTTCAATTTTTTCCCCAAAAACACAAAGGGTAAACCAATGCATTTTGAGTCAGTTTTTCAGCCAAAAACTCATAGGGATACCCCTTTTGCGTTTCATGTAAATTTTTCACCAAAAACCAATAGGGGTACCCCTTTGCATTTTGGCTCAATTTTTCACCAAAAAGCTCAAAGGGGAACCCTTTTGCATTTTTGCTCAATTTTTCACCAAAAACACAAAGAGGTAAAACCTATCCATTTTAACTCAATTTTTTTCGGCCGGAAAGTCAAAGCGATACCCCTTTGCATTTTATGTAAATTTTCTATCAAAAAACTCATAGGGGTACCCCCTTTGCATTTTGACTTATTTTTTCACCAAAAACTCAAAAGGGTACCCCTTTGCATTTTCGCTCAATTTTTCACCAAAAACACAAAGGGGTAAACCAATGCATTTTGACTCAGTTTTTCAGCCAAAAACTCATAGGGATACCCCTTTGCGTTTCATGTAAATTTTTCACCAAAAACCAATAGGGGTACCACTTTGCATTTTTGCTCAAATTTTCACCAAAAACACAAAGGGGTAAACCTATGCTTTTCGACTCATTTTTTCAGCCAAAAACTTAATAGGGATACACCTTTGCATTTTAATTTAAATTTTTCACCAAAAACTCATAGTGGTACCCCTTTGCATTTTTACTCAGTTTTTCACCAAAAACTCATAGGGGTACCCCTTTTGCATTTTCGCTCAAATTTTTCACCAAAAAACACAAAGGGGTAAACCTATGCTTTTCGACTCATTTTTTCAGCCAAAAACTTAATAGGGATACCACTTTGCATTTTATGTAAATTTTTCACCAAAAACTCATAGTGGTACCCCTTTGCATTTTTGCTCAGTTTTTCACCAAAAACTCATAGGGGTACCCCTTTGCATTTTCGCTCAATTTTTCACGAAAAACACAAATGGTGTAAACCTATGCTTTTCGACTCATTTTTCAGCCAAAAAACTTCATAGGGATACCCCTATGCATTTAATGTAAATTTTTCACCAAAAACCAATAGGGGTACCCCTTTGCATTTTTGCTCAAATTTTCACAAAAAACTCAAAAGGGTACCCCTTTGCATTTTCGCTCAATTTTTCACCAAAAACACAAAGGGGTAAACCAATGCATTTTGACTCAGTTTTTCAGCCAAAAACTCATAGGGATACCCCTTTGCGTTTCATGTAAATTTTTCACCAAAAACCAATAGGGGTACCCCTTTTCATTTTTGCTCAAATTTTCACCAAAAAAACACAATGGGGTAAACCTATGCTTTTCGACTCATTTTTTCAGCCAAAAACTTAATAGGGATACCCCTTTGCATTTTTATGTAAATTTTTCACCAAAAACTCATAGTGGTACCCCTTTGCATTTTTGCTCAATTTTTCACCAAAAACTCAAAGGGGTACCCCTTTGCATTTTCGCTCAATTTTTCACGAAAAACACAAAGGGGTAAACCTATGCTTTTCGACTCATTTTTCAGCCAAAAACTTAATAGGTATACCCCTTTGCATTTTATGTAAATTTTTCACCAAAAACTCATAGTGGTACCCCTTTGAATTTTTGCTCAGTTTTTCACCAAAAACTCAAAGGTGTACCTCTTCGCATTTTCGCTCAATTTTTCACCAAAAAACACAAAGGCGTAAACCAATGCATTTTGAGTCAGTTTTTTCAGCCAAAAACTCATAGGGATACCCCTTTGCGTTTCATGTAAATTTTTCACCAAAAACCAATAGGGGTACCCCTTTGCATTTTGGCTCAATTTTTCACCAAAAGCTCAAAGGGGTACCCTTTTGCATTTTTGCTCAATTTTTCACCAAAAACACAAAGAGGTAAACCTATCCATTTTAACTCAATTTTTCGGCCGGAAATTCAAAGTGATACCCCTTTGCATTTTATGTAAATTTTCTATCAAAAACTCATAGGGATACCCCTTTGCATTTTGACTTATTTTTTCACCAAAAACTCAAAAGGGTACCCCTTTGCATTTTCGCTCAATTTTTCACCAAAAACACAAAGGGGTAAACCAATGCATTTTGACTCAGTTTTTCAGCCAAAAACTCATAGGGATACCCCTTTGCATTTCATGTAAATTTTTCATCAAAAACCAATAGGGGTACCCCTTTGCATTTTTGCTCAAAATTTCACAAAAAACTCAAAAGGGTACCCCTTTGCATTTTCGCTCAATTTTTCACCAAAAACACAAAGGGGTAAACCAATGCATTTTGACTCAGTTTTTCAGCCAAAAACTCATAGGGATACCCCTTTGCGTTTCATGTAAATTTTTCACCAAAAACCAATAGGGGTACCCCTTTGCATTTTTGCTCAAATTTTCACCAAAAACACAAAGGGGTAAACCTATGCTTTTCGACTCATTTTTCAGCCAAAAACTTAATAGGTATACCCCTTTGCATTTTATGTAAATTTTTCACCAAAAACTCATAGTGGTACCCCTTTGAATTTTTGCTCAGTTTTTCACCAAAAACTCAAAGGTGTACCCCTTCGCATTTTCGCTCAATTTTTCACCAAAAACACAAAGGCGTAAACCAATGCATTTTGAGTCAGTTTTTCAGCCAAAAACTCATAGGGATACCCCTTTGCGTTTCATGTAAATTTTTCACCAAAAACCAATAGGGGTACCCCTTTGCATTTTGGCTCAATTTTTCACCAAAAGCTCAAAGGGGTACCCTTTTGCATTTTTGCTCAATTTTTCACCAAAAACACAAAGAGGTAAACCTATCCATTTTAACTCAATTTTCCGGCCGGAAATTCAAAGCGATACCCCTTTGCATTTTATGTAAATTTTCTATCAAAAACTCATAGGGTACCCCTTTGCATTTTGACTTATTTTTTCACCAAAAACTCAAAAGTGTACCCCTTTGCATTTTCACTCAATTTTTCACCAAAAACACAAAGGGGTAAACCAATGCATTTTAACTCAGTTTTTCAGCCAAAAGCTCATAGGGATACCCCTTTGCGTTTCATGTAAATTTTTCACCAAAAACCAATAGGGGTACCCCTTTGCATTTTTGCTCAAATTTTCACCAAAAACACAAAGGGGTAAACCTATGCTTTTCGACTCATTTTTTCAGCCAAAAACTTAATAGGGATACCCCTTTGCATTTTATGTAAATTTTTCACCAAAAACTCATAGTGGTACCCCTTTGCATTTTTGCTCAGTTTTTCACCAAAAACTCAAAGGGGTACCCCTTTGCATTTTCGCTCAATTTTTCACGAAAATCACAAAGGGGTAAACCTATGCTTTTCGACTCATTTTTCAGCCAAAAACTTAATAGGTATACCCCTTTGCATTTTATGTAAATTTTTCACCAAAATTTATAGTGGTACCCCTTTGAATTTTTGCTCAGTTTTTCACCAAAAACTCAAAGGTGTACCCCTTCGCATTTTCGCTCAATTTTTCACCAAAAACACAAAGGGGTAAACCAATGCATTTTGAGTCAGTTTTTCAGCCAAAAACTCATAGGGATACCCCTTTGCATTTCATGTAAATTTATCACCAAAAACCAATAGGGGTATCCCTTTGCATTTTGGCTCAATTTTTCACCAAAAGCTCAAAGGGGTACCCTTTTGCATTTTTGCTCAATTTTTCACCAAAAACACAAAGAGGTAAACCTATCCATTTTAACTCAATTTTTCGGCCGGAAATTCTAAGCGATACCCCTTTGCATTTTATGTAAATTTTCTATCAAAAACTCATAGGGTACCCCTTTGCATTTTGACTTATTTTTTCACCAAAAACTCAAAAGTGTACCCCTTTGCATTTTCGCTCAATTTTTCACCAAAAATACAAAGGGGTAAACCAATGCATTTTAACTCAGTTTTTCAGCTAAAAACTCATAGGGATACCCCTTTGCGTTTCATGTAAATTTTTCACCAAAAACCAATAGGGGTACGCCTTTGCATTTTTGCTCAAATTTTCACCAAAAACACAAAGGGGTAAACCTATGCTTTTCGACTCATTTTTTCAGCCAAAAACTTAATAGGGATACCCCTTTGCATTTTTTGTAAATTTTTCACCAAAAACTCATAGTGGTACCCCTTTGCATTTTTGCTCAGTTTTTCACCAAAAACTCAAAGGGGTACCCCTTTGCATTTTCGCTCAATTTTTCACGAAAAACACAAAGGGGTAAACCTATGCTTTTCGACTCATTTTTCAGCCAAAAACTTAATGTATACCCCTTTGCATTTTATGTAGATTTTTCACCAAAAACTCATAGTGGTACCTCTTTGAATTTTTGCTCAGTTTTTCACCAAAAACTCAAAGGTGTACCCCTTCGCATTTTCGCTCAATTTTTCACCAAAAACACAAGGGTAAACCAATGCATTTTGAGTCAGTTTTTCAGCCAAAAACTCATAGGGATACCCCTTTGCATTTCATGTAAATTTTTCACCAAAAACCAATAGGGGTACCCCCTTTGCATTTTGGCTCAATTTTTCACCAAAAGCTCAAGGGGGTACCCTTTTGCATTTTTGCCTCAATTTTTCACCAAAAACACAAAGAGAGTAAACCTATCCATTTTAACTCAATTTTTCGGCCGAAAATTCAAAGCGATACCCCTTTGCATTTTATGTAAATTTTCTATCAAAAACTCACTAGGGGTACCCCTTTGCATTTTGACTTATTTTTTCACCAAAAACTCAAAAGGGTACCCCTTTGCATTTTCGCTCAATTTTTCACAAAAAACACAAAGGGGTAAACCAATGCATTTTGACTCAGTTTTTCAGCCAAAAACTCATAGGGATACCCCTTTGCGTTTCAATGTAAATTTTTTCACCAAAAACCAATAGGGGTACCCCTTTGCATTTTTGCTCAAATTTTCACCAAAAACACAAAGGGGGTAAACCTATGCTTTTCGACTCATTTTTTCAGCCAAAAACTTAATAGGGATACCCCTTTGCATTTTATGTAAATTTTTCACCAAAAACTCATTGTGGTATCCCTTTGCATTTTTGCTCATTTTTTCACCAAAAACTCAAAGGGGTACCCCTTTACATTTTCGCTCAATTTTTCACGAAAAACACAAAGGGTAAACATATGCTTTTCGACTCATTTTTCAGCAAAAAATTTAATAGGTATACCCCTTTGCATTTATGTAATTTTTCACCAAAAACTCATAGTGGCACCCCTTTGCATTTTTGCTCAGTTTTTCACCAAAAAACTCAAAGGTGTACCCCTTTGCATTTTCGCTCAATTTTTCACCAAAAACCACAAAGGGGTAACCAACGCATTTTGAGTCAGTTTTTCAGCCAAAAACTCATAGGGATACCCCTTTGCGTTTCATGTAAATTTTTCACCAAAACCAATAGGGGTACCCCTTTGCATTTTGGCTCAATTTTTCACCAAAAGCTCAAAGGGGTACCCTTTTGCATTTTGCTCAATTTTTCACCAAAAACACAAAGGGGTAAACCATATCCATTTTAACTCAATTTTTCGGCCGAAAATTCAAAGCGATACCCCTTTGCATTTTATGTAAATTTTCTATCAAAAACTCATAGTGGTTCCCCTTTGCATTTTGACTTATTTTTTCACCAAAAAACTCAAAATGGTACCCCTTTGCATTTTCGCTCTATTTTTCACAAAAAACACAGAGGGGTAAACCAATGCATTTTGACTCAGTTTTTCAGCCAAAAACTCATAGGGATACCCCTTTGCGTTTCATGTAAATTTTTCACCAAAAACCAATAGGGGTACCCCTTTGCATTTTGGCTCAATTTTTCACCAAAGCTCAAAGGGGTACGACTTTGCATTTTGCTCAATTTTTCACCAAAAACACAAAGGGGTAATCCTACGCTTTTTCGACTCATTTTTTCAGCCAAAAACTTAATAAGGATACCCCTTTGCATTTTATGTAAATTTTTCACCAAAAACTCATAGTGGTACCCCTTTGCATTATTGCTCAGTTTTCAACCAAAAACTCAATGGGGTACCCCTTTGCATTTTCGCTCAATTTTTCACGAAAAACACAAAGGGGTAAACCTATGCTTTTCGACTCATTTTTTCAGTCAAAAACTTAATAGGTATACCCCCTTTGCATTTTATGTAATTTTTTCACCAATAACTCATAGTGGTACCCCTTTGCATTTTTGCTCAGTTTTTTAACCAAAAACTCGAAGGGGTACCCCTTTGCATTTTCGTTCAATTTTTCACCCAAAAACATAAAGGGGTAAACCAATGCATTTTGACTCAGTTTTTCAGCAAAAAAACTCATAGGGATACCCCTTTGCGTTTCATGTAAATTTTTCAACCAAAAACCAATAAGGGTACCCCTTTGCAATTTGGTCAATTTTTCACCAAAAGCTCAAGGGGTACCCCTTTGCATTTTTGCTCAATTTTTCACCAAAAACAAAAAGGGGTAAAACCTATCCATTTTAACTCAATTTTCGGCCGAAAATTCAAAGCGATACCCCTTTGCATTTTATGTAATTTTTCTATCAAAAACTCATAGGGGTACCCCTTTGCATTTTGACTTATTTTTCACCATTCACCCACCAAAAAAACTCAAAAGGGTACCCCTTTGCATTTTCGCTCAATTTTTCACAAAAAACACAAAAGGGGTAAACCAATGCATTTTGACTCAGTTTTTCAGCCAAAAACTCATTAGGGATACCCCCTTTGCGTTTCATGTAAATTTTTCACCAAAAACCAATAGGGGTACCCCTTTGCATTTTTGCTCAAATTTTCACCAAAAACACAAAGGGGTAAACCTATGCTTTTCGACTCATTTTTTCAGCCAAAACTTAATAGGGATACCCCTTTGCATTTTATGTAAATTTTTCACCAAAAACTCATTGTGGTATCCCTTTGCATTTTTGCTCAGTTTTTCACCAAAAACTCAAAGGGGTACCCCTTTTGCATTTTCGCTCAATTTTTCACGAAAAACACAAAGGGGTAAACATATGCTTTTCGACTCATTTTTCAGCAAAAAATTTAATAGGTATACCCCTTTGCATTTTATGTAAATTTTTCACCAAAAACTCATAGTGGTACCCCTTTGCATTTTTGCTCAGTTTTTCACCAAAAACTCAAAGGTGTACCCCCTTTGCATTTTCGCTCAATTTTTCACCAAAAACACAAAGGGGTAAACCAACGCATTTTGAGTCAGTTTTTCAGCCAAAAACTCATAGGGATACCCCTTTGCGTTTCATGTAAATTTTTCACCAAAAAACCAATAGGGGTACCCCTTTGCATTTTGGCTCAATTTTTCACCAAAAGCTCAAAGGGGTACCCTTTTGCATTTTTGCTCAATTTTTCACCAAAAACACAAAGGGGTAAACCTATCCATTTTAACTCAATTTTTCGGCCGAAAATTCAAAGCGATACCCCTTTGCATTTTATGTAAATTTTCTATCAAAAACTCATAGTGGTACCCCTTTGCATTTTGACTTATTTTTTCACCAAAAACTCAAAATGGTACCCCTTTGCATTTTCGCTCTATTTTTCACAAAAAACACAGAGGGGTAAACCAATGCATTTTGACTCAGTTTTTCAGCCAAAAACTCATAGGGATACCCCTTTGCGTTTCACGTAAATTTTTCACCAAAAACCAATAGGGGTACCCCTTTGCATTTTGGCTCAATTTTTCACCAAAAGATCAAAGGGGTACGACTTTGCATTTGTGCTCAATTTTTCACCAAAAACACAAAGGGGTAATCCTACGCTTTTCGACTCATTTTTTCAGCCAAAAACTTAATAAGGATACCCCTTTGCATTTTATGTAAATTTTTCACCAAAAACTCATAGGTGGTACCCCTTTGCATTATTGCTCAGTTTTTCACCAAAACTCAATGGGGTACCCCTTTGCATTTTCGCTCAATTTTTCACGAAAAACACAAAGGGGTAAACATATGCTTTTCGACTCATTTTCAGCAAAAAATTTAATAGGTATACCCCTTTGCATTTTATGTAAATTTTTCACCAAAAACTCATAGTGTACCCCTTTGCATTTTTGCTCAGTTTTTCACCAAAAACTCAAAGGTGTACCCCTTTGCATTTTCGCTCAATTTTTCACCAAAAACACAAAGGGGTAAACCAACGCATTTTGAGTCAGTTTTTCAGCCAAAAACTCATAGGGATACCCCTTTGCAGTTTCATGTAAATTTTTCACCAAAAACCAATAGGGGTACCCCTTTGCATTTTGGCTCAATTTTTCACCAAAAGCTCAAAGGGGTACCCTTTTGCATTTTTGCTCAATTTTCACCAAAAACACAAAGGGTAAACCTATCCATTTTAACTCAATTTTTCGGCCGAAAATTCAAAGCGATACCCCTTTGCATTTTATGTAAATTTTCTATCAAAAACTCATAGTGGTACCCCTTTGCATTTTGACTTATTTTTCACCAAAAACTCAAAATGGTACCCCTTTGCATTTTCGCTCTATTTTTCACAAAAAAAACGACAGAGGGGTAAACCAATGCATTTTGACTCAGTTTTTCAGCCAAAAACTCATAGGGATACCCCTTTGCGTTTCACGTAAATTTTTCACCAAAAACCAATAGGGGTACCCCTTTGCATTTTGGCTCAATTTTTCACCAAAAGATCAAAGGGGTACGACTTTGCATTTGTGCTCAATTTTTCACCAAAAACACAAAGGGGTAATCCTACGCTTTTCGACTCATTTTTCAGCCAAAAACTTAATAAGGATACCCCTTTGCATTTTATGTAAAATTTTTCACCAAAAACTCATAGTGGTACCCCTTTGCATTATTGCTCAGTTTTTCACCAAAAACTCAATGGGGTACCCCCTTTGCATTTTCGCTCAATTTTTCACGAAAAACACAAAGGGGTAAACCTATGCTTTTCGACTCATTTTTTCAGTCAAAAACTTAATAGGTATACCCCTTTGCATTTTATGTAATTTTTTCACCAATAACTCATAGTGGTACCCTTTGCATTTTTGCTCAGTTTTTAACCAAAAACTCGAAGGGGTACCCCTTTGCATTTTCGTTCAATTTTTCACCAAAACATAAAGGGGTAAACCAATGCATTTTGACTCAGTTTTTCAGCAAAAAACTCATAGGGATACCCCTTTGCGTTTCATGTAAATTTTTCACCAAAAACCAATAAGGGTACCCCTTTGCAATTTGGTTCAATTTTTCACCAAAAGCTCAAAGGGGTACCCCTTTGCATTTTTGCTCAATTTTTCACCAAAAACAAAAAGGGGTAAACCTATCCATTTTAACTCAATTTTTCGGCCGAAAATTCAAAGCGATACCCCTTTGCATTTTATGTAAATTTTCTATCAAAAACTCATAGGGGTACGCCTTTGCATTTTGACTTATTTTTTCACCAAAAACTCAAAGGGGTACCCCTTTGCATTTTCGCTCAATTTTTCACCAAAAATACAAAGGGGTAAACCAATGCATTTTGACCCAGTTTTCAGCCAAAAACTCATAGGGATACCCCTTTGCGTTTCATGTAAAATTTTCACCAAAAACCAATAGGGGTACCCCTTTGCATTTTGGCTCAATTTTTCACCAAAAACTCAAAGGGGTACCACTTTGCATTTTTGCTCAATATTTCACCAAAAACAGAAAGGGGTAATCCTATGCTTTTCTACTCATTTTTCAGCCAAAAACGTAATAGGGATACCCCTTTGCATTTTATGTAAATTTTTCACCAAAAACTCATAGTGGTACCCCTTTGCATTTTTGCTCAGTTTTTCACCAAAAACTCAAAGGGGTACCCCTTTGCATTTTTGCTCAATTTTTCACGAAAAACACAAAGGGGTAAACCTATGCTTTTCGACTCATTTTTTCAGTCAAAAACTTAATAGGTATACCCCTTTGCATTTTATGTAATTTTTTCACCAATAACTCATAGTGGTACCCCTTTGCCTTTTTGCTCAGTTTTTAACCAAAAACTCGAAGGGGTACCCCTTTGCATTTTCGTTCAATTTTTCACCAAAAACATAAAGGGGTAAACCAATGCATTTTGACTCAGTTTTTCAGCCAAAAACTCATAGGGATACCCCTTTGCGTTTCATGTAAAATTTTCACCAAAAACCAAGAGGGGTACCCCTTTGCATTTTGGCTCAATTTTTAACCCAAAAGCTCAAAGGGTACCACTTTGCATTTTTGCTCAATTTTTCACCAAAAACACAAAGGGGTAAACCTATGCTTTTCGACTCATTTTTTCAGCCAAAAACTTAATAGGGATACCCCTTTGCATTTTATGTAAATTTTTCACCAAAAACTCATTGTGGTATCCCTTTGCATTTTTGCTCAGTTTTTCACCAAAAACTCAAAGGGGTACCCCTTTGCGTTTTCGCTCAATTTTTCACGAAAAACACAAAGGGGTAAACCTATGCTTTTCGACTCATTTTTCAGCCAAAAACTTAATAGGTATACCCCTTTGCATTTTATGTAAATTTTTCACCAAAAACTCATAGTGGTACCCCTTTGCATTTTTGCTCAGTTTTTCAAAAAAAACTCAAAGGTGTACCCCTTTGCATTTTCGCTCAATTTTTCACCAAAAACACAAAGGGGTAAACCAATGCATTTTGAGTCAGTTTTTAAGCCAAAAACTCATAGGGATACCCCTTTGCGTTTCATGTAAATTTTTCACCAAAAACCAATAGGGGTACCCTTTTGCATTTTGGCTCAATTTTTCACCAAAAGCTCAAAGGGGTACCCTTTTGCATTTTTTTGCTCAATTTTTCACCAAAAACACAAAGGGGTAAACCTATCCATTTTAACTCAATTTTTTGGCCGAAAATTCAAAGCGATACCTCTTTGCATTTTATGTAAATTTTCTATCAAAAACTCATAGGGGTACCCCTTTGCATTTTGACTTATTTTTTCACCAAAAACTCAAAAGGGTACCTCTTTGCATTTTCGCTCAATTTTTCACAAAAAACACAAAGGGGTAAACCCAATGCATTTTGACTCAGTTTTTCAGCCAAAAACTCATAGGGATACCCCTTTGCGTTTCATGTAAATTTTTCACCAAAAACCAATAGGGGTACCCCTTTGCATTTTGGCTCAATTTTTCACCAAAAGCTCAAAGGGGTACCACTTTGCATTTTTGCTCAATTTTTCACAAAAAACACAAAGGGGTAAACCAATGCATTTTGACTCAGTTTTTCAGCCAAAAACTCATAGGGATACCCCTTTGCGTTTCATGTAAATTTTTCACCAAAAACCAATAGGGGTACCCCTTTGCATTTTGGCTCAATTTTTCACCAAAAACTCAAAGGGGTACCCCTTTGCATTTTCGCTCAATTTTTCACGAAAAACACAAAGGGGGTAAACCTATGCTTTCGACTCATTTTTCAGCCAAAAACTTAATAGGTATACCCCTTTGCATTTTATGTAAATTTTTCACCAAAAACTCATAGTGGTATCCCTTTGCATTTTTGCTCAGTTTTTCACCAAAACTCAAATGGGTACCCCTTTGCGTTTTCGCTCAATTTTTCACGAAAAACACAAAGGGGTAAACCTATGCTTTTCGACTCATTTTTCAGCCAAAAACTTAATAGGTATACCCCTTTGCATTTTATGTAAATTTTTCACCAAAAACTCATAGTGGTACCCCTTTGCATTTCTGCTCAGTTTTTCAAAAAAAACTCAAAGGTGTACCCCTTTGCATTTTCGCTCAATTTTTCACCAAAAACACAAAGGGGTAAACCAATGCATTTTGAGTCAGTTTTTAAGCCAAAAACTCATAGGGATACCCCTTTGAGTTTCATGTAAATTTTTCACCAAAAACCAATAGGGGTACCCTTTTGCATTTTGGCTCAATTTTTCACCAAAAGCTCAAAGGGGTACCTCTTTGCATTTTTGCTCAATTTTTCACCAAAAACACAAAGGGGTAAACCTATCCATTTTAACTAAATTTTTTGGCCGAAAATTCAAAGCGATACCTCTTTGCATTTTATGTAAATTTTCTATCAAAAACTCATAGGGGTACCCCCTTTTGCATTTTGACTTATTTTTTCACCAAAAACTCAAAAGGGTACCTCTTTGCATTTTCGCTCAATTTTCACAAAAAAAACAAAGGGGTAAACCAATGCATTTTGACTCAGTTTTTCAGCCAAAAACTCATAGGGATACCCCTTTGCGTTTCATGTAAATTTTTCACCAAAAACCAATAGGGGTACCCCTTTGCATTTTGGCTCAATTTTTCACCAAAAGCTCAAAGGGGTACCACTTTGCATTTTTGCTCAATTTTTCACAAAAAACACAAAGGGGGTAAACCAATGCATTTTGACTCAGTTTTTCAGCCAAAAACTCATAGGGATACCCCTTTGCGTTTCATGTAAATTTTTCACCAAAAACCAATAGGGGTACCCCTTTGCATTTTGGCTCAATTTTTCACCAAAAACTCAAAGGGGTACCCCCTTTGCATTTTCGCTCAATTTTTCACGAAAAACACAAAGGGGTAAACCTATGCTTTTCGACTCATTTTTCAGCCAAAAACTTAATAGGTATACCCCTTTGCATTTTATGTAAATTTTTCACCAAAAACTCATAGTGGTACCCCCTTTGCATTTTCGCTCAGTTTTTCACCAAAAACACAAAGGGGTAAACTATTGCATTTTGACTCAGTTTTTCAGCCAAAAACTCATAGGGACACCCCTTTGCGTTTCATGTAAATTTTTCACCAAAAACCAATAGGGGTTACCCCTTTGCATTTTGGCTCAATTTTTCACCAAAAGCTCAAAGGGGTACCACTTTGCATTTTTGCTCAATTTTTCACCAAAAACACAAAGGGGTAATCCTATGCTTTTCGACTCATTTTTTCAGCCAAAACTTAATAGGGATACCCCTTTGCATTTTATGTAAATTTTTCACCAAAAACTCATAGTGGTACCCCTTTGTATTTTTGCTCATTTTTTCACCAAAAACTCAAAGTGGTACCACTTTGCATTTTTGCTCAATTTTTCACCAAAAACACAAAGGGGTAATCCTATGCTTTTCGACTCATTTTTTCAGCCAAAAACTTAATAGGGATACCCCTTTGTATTTTATGTAAATTTTTCACCAAAAACTCATAGTGGTACCCCTTTGCAATTTTGCTCATTTTTTCACCAAAAACTCAAAGGGGTACCCCTTTGCATTTTCGCTCAATTTTTCACGAAAAAACACAAAGGTGTAAACCTATGCTTTTCGACTCATTTTTTCAATCAAAAACTTAATAGGTATACCCCTTTGCATTTTATGTAAATTTTTCACCAAAAATTCATTGTGGTACCCCCTTTGCATTTTGACTTTTTTTTTTCACCAAAAACTCAAAGGGGTACCCCTTTGCATTTTCCCTCAATTTTTCACCAAAAACACAAAGGGGTAAACCAATGCATTTTGACTCAGTTTTTCAGCCAAAAACTCATAGGGATACCCCTTTGCGTTTCATGTAAATTTTTCACCAAAACCAATAGGGGTACCCCTTTGCATTTTGCCTCAATTTTTCACCAAATCTCAAAGGGGTACCACTTTGCATTTTTGCTCAATTTTTCACCAAAAACACAAAGGGGTAATCCTATGCTTTTCGACTCATTTTTTCAGCCAAGAACTTAATAGGGATATCCCTTTGCATTTTATGTAAATTTTTCACCAAAAACTCATAGTGGTACCCCTTTGCATTTTTGCTCAGTTTTTCACCAAAAACTCAAATGTGTACACCTTTGCATTTTCGCTCAATTTTTCACCAAAAACACAAAGGGGTAAACCATTGCATTTTGACTCAGTTTTTCAGCCAAAAACTCATAGGGACACCCCTTTGTGTTTCATGTAAATTTTTCACCAAAAACCAATAGGGGTACCCCTTTGCAATTTGGCTCAATTTTTCACCAAAAGCTCAAAGGGGTACCACTTTGCATTTTTGCTCAATTTTTCACCAAAAACACAAAGGGGTAATCCTATGCTTTTCGACTCATTTTTTCAGCCAAAAACTCATAGGGATACCCCTTTACGTTTCATGTAAATTTTTCACCAAAAACCAATAGGGGTACCCTTTGCATTTTGGCTCAATTTTTCACCAAAAGCTCAAAGGGGTACCACTTTGCATTTTTGCTCAATTTTTCACAAAAAACACAAAGGGGTAAACCAATGCATTTTGACTCAGTTTTTCAGCCAAAAACTCATAGGGATAACCCTTTGCGTTTCATGTAAATTTTTTCACCAAAAACCAATAGGGGTACCCCTTTGCATTTTGGCTCAATTTTTCACCAAAAACTCAAAGGGGTACCCCTTTGCATTTTCGCTCAATTTTTCACGAAAACACAAAGGGGTAAACCTATGCTTTTCGACTCATTTTTCAGCAAAAACTTAATAGGTATACCCCTTTGCATTTTATGTAAATTTTTCACCAAAAACTCATAGTGGTTACCCCTTTGCATTTTCGCTCAGTTTTTCACCAAAAACACAAAGGGGTAAACTATTGCATTTTGACTCAGTTTTTCAGCCAAAAACTCATAGGGACACCCCTTTGCGTTTCATGTAAATTTTTCACCAAAAACCAATAGGGGTACCCCTTTGCATTTTGGCTCAATTTTTCACCAAAAGCTCAAAGGGGTACCACTTTGCATTTTTGCTCAATTTTTCACCAAAAACACAAAGGGGTAATCCTATGCTTTTCGACTCATTTTTTCAGCCAAAAACTTAATAGGGATAACCCCTTTGCATTTTATGTAAATTTTTCACCAAAAACTCATAGTGGTACCCCTTTGTATTTTTGCTCATTTTTCACCAAAAACTCAAAGTGGTACCACTTTGCATTTTTGCTCAATTTTTCACCAAAAACACAAAGGGGTAATCCTATGCTTTTCGACTCATTTTTTCAGCCAAAAACTTAATAGGGATACCCCTTTGTATTTTATGTAAATTTTTCACCAAAAACTCATAGTGGTACCCCCTTTGCAATTTTGCTCATTTTTTCACCAAAAACTCAAAGGGGTACCCCTTTGCATTTTCGCTCAATTTTTCACGAAAAACACAAAGGTGTAAACCTATGCTTTTCGACTCATTTTTTCAATCAAAAACTTAATAGGTATACCCCTTTGCATTTTATGTAAATTTTTCACCAAAAATTCATTGTGGTACCCCTTTGCATTTTGACTTTTTTTTTCACCAAAACTCAAAGGGGTACCCCTTTGCATTTTCCCTCAATTTTTCACCAAAAACACAAAGGGGTAAACCAATGCATTTTGACTCAGTTTTTCAGCCAAAAACTCATAGGGATACCCCTTTGCGTTTCATGTAAATTTTTCACCAAAAACCAATAGGGGTACCCCTTTGCATTTTGCCTCAATTTTTCACCAAAATCTCAAAGGGGTACCACTTTGCATTTTTGCTCAATTTTTCACCAAAAACACAAAGGGGTAATCCTATGCTTTTCGACTCATTTTTTCAGCCAAGAACTTAATAGGGATATCCCTTTGCATTTTATGTAAATTTTTCACCAAAAACTCATAGTGGTACCCCTTTGCATTTTTGCTCAGTTTTTCACCAAAAACTCAAATGTGTACACCTTTGCATTTTCGCTCAATTTTTCACCAAAAAACACAAAGGGGTAAACCATTGCATTTTTGACTCAGTTTTCAGCCAAAAACTCATAGGGACACCCCTTTGTGTTTCATGTAAATTTTTCACCAAAAACCAATAGGGGTACCCCTTTGCAATTTGGCTCAATTTTTCACCAAAAGCTCAAAGGGGTACCACTTTGCATTTTTGCTCAATTTTTCACCAAAAACACAAAGGGGTAATCCTATGCTTTTCGACTCATTTTTTCAGCCAAAAACTCATAGGGATACCCCTTTACGTTTCATGTAAATTTTTCACCAAAAACCAATAGGGGTACCCCTTTGCATTTTGGCTCAATTTTTCACCAAAAGCTCAAAGGGTACCACTTTGCATTTTTGCTCAATTTTCACCAAAAACACAAAGGGGTAATCCAATGCATTTTGACTCAGTTTTTCAGCAAAAAACTCATAGGGATACCCCTTTGCGTTTCATGTAAATTTTTCACCAAAAACCAATAGGGGTACCCCTTTGCAATTTGGCTCAATTTTTCACCAAAAGCTCAAAGGGGTACCCCTTTGTATTTTTTGCTCAATATTTCACCAAAAACACAAAGTGGGTAAACCTATCCATTTTAACTCAATTTTTCGGCCAAAAGTTCAAAGCGATACCCCTTTGCTTTTTATGTAAATTTTCTACGAAAAACTCATAGGGGTACGCCTTTGCATTTTGACTTATTTTTTCACCAAAAACTCAAAGGGGTACCCCTTTGCATTTTCGCTCAATTTTTCACCAAAAACACAAAGGGGTAAACCAATGCATTTTGACTCAGTTTTTCAGCCAAAAACTCATAGGGATACCCCTTTGCGTTTCATGTAAATTTTTCACCAAAAACCAATAGGGATACCCCTTTGCATTTTGGCTCAATTTTTCACCAAAAGCTCAAAGGGGTACCACTTTGCATTTTTGCTCAATTTTTCACCAAAAACACAAAGGGGTAAACCTATGCTTTTCGACTCATTTTTTTCAGCCAAAAACATAATAGGTATACCCCTTTGCATTTTATGTAAATTTTTCACCAATAACTCATAGTGCTACCCCTTTGCATTTTGCTCAGTTTTTAACCAAAAACTCAAAGGGGTACCCCTTTGCATTTTCGCTCAATTTTTCACCCAAAACATAAAGGGGTAAACCAATGCATTTTGACTCAGTTTTTCAGCAAAAAACTCATAGGGATACCCCTTTGCGTTTCATGTAAAATTTTCACCAAAAACCAATAGGGGTACCCCTTTGCAATTTGGCTCAATTTTTCACCAAAAGCTCAAAGGGGTACCCCTTTGCATTTTTGCTCAATTTTTCACCAAAAACACAAAGTGGTAAACCTATCCATTTTAACTCAATTTTTCGGCCAAAAGTTCAAGGCGATACCCCTTTGCTTTTTATGTAAATTTTTTACGAAAAACTCAAAGGCGTACGCCTTTGCATTTTGAATTATTTTTCACCAAAAACTCAAAGGGGTACCCCTTTGCATTTTCGCTCAATTTTTCACCAAAAACACAAAGGGGTAAACCAATGCATTTTGACTCAGTTTTTCAGCCAAAAACTCATAGGGATACCCCTTTGCGTTTCATGTAAATTTTTCACCAAAAATCAATAGGGATACCCCTTTGCATTTTGGCTCAATTTTTTCACCAAAAGCTCAAAGGGGTACCACTTTGCATTTTTGCTCAATTTTTCACCCAAGAATAGGGGTAATCCTCATGCTTTTCGACTCTTTTTTCAGCCAAAAACTTAATAGGGATACCCCCTTTGTATTTTATGTAAATTTTTCACCAAAAACTCATAGTGGTACCCCTTTGCATTTTTGCTCATTTTTTCACCAATAACTCAAATGGGTACCCCCTTTGCATTTTCGCTCAATTTTTCACGAAAAACACAAAGGGGTAAACCTGTGCTTTTCGACTCATTTTTTCAGCCAAAAACTTAATAGGTATACCCCTTTGCATTTTATGTAAATTTTTCACCAATAACTCATAGTGCTACCCCTTTGCATTTTTGCTCAGTTTTTAACCAAAATCTCAAAGGGGTACCCCTTTGCATTTTCGCTCAATTTTTCACCCAAAACATAAAGGGGTAAACCAATGCATTTTGACTCAGTTTTTCAGCAAAAAACTCATAGGGATACCACTTTGCGTTTCATGTAAATTTTTTCACCAAAAACCAATAGGGATACCCCTTTGCATTTTGGATCAATTTTCACCAAAAGCTCAAAGGGGTACCCACCTTTGCATTTTTGCTCAATTTTTCACCAAAAACACAAAGGGGTAATCCTATGTTTTTCGACTCTTTTTTTCAGCCAAAAACTTAATAGGGATACCCCTTTGTATCTTATGTAAATTTTTCACCAAAAACTCATAGTGGTTCCCCTTTGCATTTTTGCTCATTTTTTTACCAATAACTCAAATGGGTACCCCCTTTGCATTTTCGCTCAATTTTTCACGAAAAACACAAAGGGGTAAACCTATGCTTTTCGACTCATTTTTTTCAGCCAAAAACATAATAGGTATACCCCTTTGCATTTTATGTAAATTTTTCACCAATACCTCCATAGTGCTACCCCTTTGCATTTTTGCTCAGTTTTTAACAAAAACTCAAAGGGGTACCCCTTTGCATTTTCGCTCAATTTTTCACCCAAAACATAAAGGGGTAAACCAATGCATTTTGACTCAGTTTTTTCAGCAAAAAACTCATAGGGATACCCCTTTGCGTTTCATGTAAATTTTTCACCAAAAACCAATAGGGGTACCCCTTTGCAATTTGGCTCAATTTTTCACCAAAAGCTCAAAGGGGTACCCCTTTGCATTTTTGCTCAATTTTTCACCAAAAACACAAAGTGGTAAACCTATCCATTTTAACTCAATTTTTCGGCCAAAAGTTCAAGGCGATACCCCTTTGCTTTTTATGTAAATTTTTTACGAAAAACTCAAAGGCGTACGCCTTTGCATTTTGAATTATTTTTCACCAAAAACTCAAAGGGGTACCCCTTTGCATTTTCGCTCAATTTTTCACCAAAAACACAAGGGGAAACCAATGCATTTTGACTCAGTTTTTCAGCCCAAAAACTCATAGGGATACCCCCTTTGCGTTTCATGTAAATTTTTCACCAAAAACCAATAGGGATAGCCCTTTGCATTTTGGCTCAATTTTTCACCAAAAGCTCAAAGGGGTACCACTTTGCATTTTGCTCAATATTTCACCAAAAACACAAAGGGGTAATCCTATGCTTTTCGACTCATTTTTTCAGCCAAAAACTTAATAGGTATACCCCTTTGCATTTTATGTAAATTTTTCACCAAAAACTCATTGTGGTACCCCTTTGCATTTTGACTTATTTTTTCACCAAAAACTCAAAGGGGTACCCCTTTGCATTTTCGCTCAATTTTTCACCAAAAACACAAAGGGGTAAACCAATGCATTTTGACTCAGTTTTTCAGCCAAAAACTCATAGGGATACCCCTTTTGCGTTTCATGTAAATTTTTCACCAAAAACCAATAGGGGTACCCCTTTGCATTTTGCCTCAATTTTTCACCAAAAGCTCAAAGGGGTACACTTTGCATTTTTGCCTCAATTTTTCACCAAAAAACACAAAGGGGTAATCCTATGCTTTTCGGACTCATTTTTTCAGCCAAAAACTTAATAGGGATTACCCCTTTGTATTTTATGTAAATTTTTCACCAAAAACTCATAGTGGTACCCCCTTTGAAATTTTGCTCAGTTTTTCACCAAAAACTCAAAAGGGTACCCCTTTGCATTTCGCTCAATTTTTCACGAAAAACACAAAGGGGTAAACCTATGCTTTTCGACTCATTTTTCAGCCAAAAAACTTAATAGGTATACCCCTTTGCATTTTATGTAATTTTTTCACCAAAATCTCATAGTGATACCCCTTTGCATTTTTTGCTCAATTTTTCACCAAAAACTCAAAGGGTGTACCCCTTTGCATTTTCGCTCAATTTTCACCAAAAACACAAAGGGGTAAACCAATGCATTTTGACTCAGTTTTTCAGCCAAAAACTCATAGGGATACCCCCCTTTGCGTTTCATGTAAATTTTTCACCAAAAACCAATAGGGATACCCCTTTGCATTTTGGCTCAATTTTTCACCAAAAGCTCAAAGGGGTACCACTTTGCATTTTTGCTCAATTTTTCACCAAAAACACAAAGGGGTAATCCTATGCTTTTCGACTCATTTTTTCAGCCAAAAACTTAATAGGGATACCCCTTTGTATTTTATGTAAATTTTCACCAAAAACTCATAGTGGTACCCCCTTTGCATTTTTGCTCATTTTTTCACCAAAAACTCAAAGGGGTACCCCTTTGCAATTTTCGCTCATAATTTTTCACGAAAACACAAAGGGGTAAACCTATGCTTTTCGACTCATTTTTTCAGCCAAAAACTTAATAGGTATACCCCTTTGCATTTTATGTAACATTTTTCACCAAAAAACTCATTGTGGTACCCCCTTTGCATTTTGACTTTTTTTTTCACCAAAAACTCAAAGGGGTACCCCTTTGCATTTTCCCTCAATTTTTCACCAAAACACAAAGGGGGTAAACCAATGCATTTTGACTCAGTTTTTCAGCCAAAAACTCATAGGGATACCCCCTTTGCGTTTCATGTAAATTTTTCACCAAAAACCAATAGGGATACCCCCTTTGCATTTTGGCTCAATTTTTCACCAAAAGCTCAAAGGGGTACCACTTTGCATTTTTGCTCAATTTTTTCACCAAAAACACAAAGGGGTAATCCTATGCTTTTCGACTCATTTTTCAGCCAAAAACTTAATAGGGATACCCCTTTGTATTTTATGTAAATTTTTCACCAAAAACTCATAGTGGATACCCCTTGCATTTTTGCTCATTTTTTAACCAAAAACTCAAAGGGTACCCTTTGCATTTTCGCTCAATTTTTCACGAAAAACACAAAGGGGTAAACCTATGCTTTTCGACTCATTTTTTCAGCCAAAAACTTAATAGAGTATACCCCTTTGCATTTTATGTAAATTTTTCACCAAAAACTCATTGTGGTACCCCCTTTGCAATTTTGACTTTTTTTTCACCAAAAACTCAAAGGGGTACCCCTTTGCATTTTCCCTCAATTTTTCACCAAAAACACAAAGGGGTAAACCAATGCATTTTGACTCAGTTTTTCAGCCAAAAACTCATAGGGATACCCCCTTTGCGTTTCATGTAAATTTTTCACCAAAAACCAATAGGGATACCCCTTTGCATTTTGGCTCAATTTTTCACCAAAAGCTCAAAGGGGTACCACTTTGCATTTTTGCTCAATTTTTCACCAAAAACACAAAGGGGTAATCCTATGCTTTTCGACTCTTTTTTTCAGCCAAAAACTTAATAGGGATACCCCATTTGTATTTTATGTAAATTTTTCACCAAAAACTCATAGTGGTACCCCTTTGCATTTTTGCTCAGTTTTTCACCAAAAACTCAAAAGGGTACCCCCTTTGCATTTTCGCTCAATTTTTCACGAAAAACACAAAGGGGTAAACCTATGCCTTTTCGACTCATTTTTCAGCCAAAAACTTAATAGGTATACCCCCTTTGCATTTTATGTAATTTTTTCACCAAAAACTCATAGTGATACCCCTTTGCATTTTTGCTCAGTTTTTTCACCAAAAACTCAAAGGTGTACCCCTTTGCATTTTCGCTCAATTTTTCACCAAAAACATAAAGGGGTAAACCAATGCATTTTGACTCAGTTTTTTAGCCAAAAACTCATAGGGATACCCCCTTTACGTTTCATGTAAATTTTTCACCAAAAACCAATAGGGGTACCCCCTTTGCATTTTGGCCTCAATTTTTCACCAAAAGCTCAAAGGGGTACCACTTTGCATTTTTGCTCAATTTTCACCAAAAAACACAAAGGGGTAAACCAATGCATTTTGACTCAGTTTTTCAGGAAAAAACTCATAGGGATACCCCTTTGCGTTTCATGTAAATTTTTCACCAAAAACCAATAGGGGTACCCCTTTGCAATTTGGCTCAATTTTTCACCAAAAGCTCAAAGGGGTACCCCCCTTTGCATTTTTGCTCAATTTTTCACCAAAAACACAAAGTGGTAAACCTATCCATTTTAACTCAATTTTTCGGCCAAAAGTTCAAAGTGATACCCCCCTTTGCTTTTTATGTAAATTTTCTACGAAAAACTCATAGGGGTACGCCTTTGCATTTTGACTTATTTTTTCACCAAAAACTCAAAGTGGGTACCCCTTTTTAGCATTTTCGCTCAATTTTTCACCAAAAACACAAAGGGGTAAACCAATGCATTTTGACTCAGTTTTTCAGCCAAAAACTCATAGGGATACCCCTTTGCGTTTCATGTAAATTTTTCACCAAAAACCAATAGGGATACCCCTTTGCATTTGGCTCAATTTTTCACCAAAAGCTCAAAGGGGTACCACTTTGCATTTTTGCTCAATTTTTCACCAAAAACACAAAGGGTAATCCTATGCTTTTCGACTCATTTTTCTCAGCCAAAAACTTAATAGGGATACCCCTTTCGTATTTTATGTAAATTTTTCACCAAAAACTCATAGTGGTACCCCCTTTGCATTTTTGCTCATTTTTTCACCAAAAACTCAAAGGGGTACCCCCTTTGCATTTTCGCTCAATTTTTCACGAAAAACACAAAGGGGTAAACCTATGCTTTTCGACTCATTTTTTTCAGCCAAAAACTTAATAGGTATACCCCTTTGCATTTTATGTAAATTTTTCACCAAAAACTCATTGTGGTACCCCTTTGCATTTTGACTTTTTTTTTCACACAAAAACTCAAAGGGGTACCCCTTTGCATTTTCCCTCAATTTTTCACCAAAAACACAAAGGGGTAAACCAATGCATTTTGACTCAGTTTTCAGCCAAAAACTCATAGGGATACCCCTTTGCGTTTCATGTAAATTTTTCACCAAAAACCAATAGGGATACCCCTTTGCATTTTGGCTCAATTTTTCACCAAAAGCTCAAAGGGGTACCACTTTGCATTTTTGCTCAATTTTTCACCAAAAACACAAAGGGGTAATCCTATGCTTTTCGACTCTTTTTTTCAGCCAAAAACTTAATAGGGATACCCCTTTGTATTTTATGTAAATTTTTCACCAAAAACTCATAGTGGTACCCCTTTGCATTTTTGCTCATTTTTTCACCAATAACTCAAATGGGTACCCCTTTGCATTTTCGCTCAATTTTTCACGAAAAACACAAAGGGGTAAACCTATGCTTTTCGACTCATTTTTTCAGCCAAAAACTTAATAGGTATACCCCTTTTGCATTTTATGTAAAATTTTTCACCAATAACTCATAGTGCTACCCCTTTGCATTTTTGCTCAGTTTTTAACCAAAAACTCAAAGGGGTACCCCTTTGCATTTTCGCTCAATTTTTCACCCAAAACATAAAGGGGTAAACCAATGCATTTTGACTCAGTTTTTCAGCCAAAAACTCATAGGGATACCCCTTTGCGTTTCATGTAAATTTTTCACCAAAAACCAATAGGGGTACCCCTTTGTAATTTGGCTCAATTTTTCACCAAAAGCTCAAAGGGGTACCCCTTTGCATTTTTGCTCAATTTTTCACCAAAAACACAAAGTGGTAAACCTATCCATTTTAACTCAATTTTTCGGCCAAAAATTCAAAGCGATACCCCCTTTGCATTTTATGTAAATTTTCTACGAAAAACTCATAGGGGTATGCCTTTGCATTTTGACTTATTTTTTCACCAAAAACTCAAAGGGGTACCCCTTTGCATTTTCGCTCAATTTTTCACCCAAAACACAAAGGGGTAAACCAATGCATTTTGACTCAGTTTTTCAGCCAAAAACTCATAGGGATACCCCTTTGCGTTTCATGTAAATTTTTCACCAAAAACCAATAGGGATAGCCCTTTGCATTTTGGCTCAATTTTTCACCAAAAGCTCAAAGGGGTACCACTTTGCATTTTTGCTCAATATTTCACCAAAAACACAAAGGGGTAATCCTATGCTTTTCGACTGATTTTTTCAGCCAAAAACTTAATAGGGATACCCCTTTGTATTTTATGTAAATTTTTCACCAAAAACTCATAGTGGTACCCCTTTGCATTTTTGCTCATTTTTTCACCAAAAACTCAAAGGGGTACACCCTTTGCATTTTCGCTCAATTTTTCACGAAAAACACAAAGGGGTAAACCTATGCTTTTCGACGCATTTTTTCAGCCAAAAACTTAATAGGTATACGCCCCTTTGCATTTTATGTAAATTTTTCACCAAAAACTCATTGTGGTACCCCTTTGCATTTTGACTTATTTTTTCACCAAAAACTCAAAGGGGTACCCCTTTGCATTTTCCCTCAATTTTTCACCAAAAACACAGAGGGGTAAACCAATGCATTTTGACTCAGTTTTTCAGCCAAAAACTCATAGGGATACCCCTTTGCGTTTCATGTAAATTTTTCACCAAAAACCAATAGGGGTACCCCTTTGCATTTTGCCTCAATTTTTCACCAAAAGCTCAAAGGGGTACCACTTTGCATTTTTGCTCAATTTTTCACCAAAAACACAAAGGGGTAATCCTATTGCTTTTCGACTCATTTTTTCAGCCAAAAACTTAATAGGGATACCCCTTTGCATTTTATGTAATTTTTTCACCAAAAACTCATAGTGATACCCCTTTGCATTTTTGCTCAGTTTTTCACCAAAAACTCAAAGGTGTACCCCTTTGCATTTTCGCTCAATTTTTCACCAAAAATATAAAGGGGTAAACCAATGCATTTTGACTCAGTTTTTTAGCCAAAAACTCATAGGGATACCCCTTTACGTTTCATGTAAATTTTTCACCAAAAACCAATAGGGGTACCCCTTTGCATTTTGGCTCAATTTTTCACCAAAAGCTCAAAGGGGTACCACTTTGCATTTTTGCTCAATTTTCACCAAAAACACAAAGGGGTAAACCAATGCATTTTGACTCAGTTTTTTCAGAAAAAACTCATAGGGATACCCCTTTGCGTTTCATGTAAATTTTTCACCAAAAACCAACAGGGGTACCCCTTTGCAATTTGGCTCAATTTTTCACCAAAAGCTCAAAGGGGTACCCCTTTGCATTTTTGCTCAATTTTTCACCAAAAACACAAAGTGGTAAACCTATCCATTTTAACTCAATTTTTCGGCCAAAAGTTCAAAGCGATACCCCTTTGCTTTTTATGTAAATTTTCTACGAAAAAACTCATAGGGGTACGCCTTTGCATTTTGACTTATTTTTTCACCAAAAACTCAAAGGGGTACCCCTTTGCATTTTCGCTCAATTTTTCACCAAAAACACAAAGGGGTAAACCAATGCATTTTGACTCAGTTTTTCAGCCAAAAACTCATAGGGATACCCCTTTGCGTTTCATGTAAATTTTTCACCAAAAACCAATAGGGATAGCCCTTTGCATTTTGGCTATATTTTTCACCAAAAGCTCAAAGGGGTACCACTTTGCATTTTTGCTCAATTTTTCACCAAAAACACAAAGGGGTAATCCTATGCTTTTCGACTCATTTTTTCAGCCAAAAACTTAATAGGGATACCCCTTTGTATTTTATGTAAATTTTTCACCAAAAACTCATAGTGGTACCCCTTTGCATTTTCGCTCATTTTTTCACCAAAAACTGAAAGGGGTACCCCTTTGCATTTTCGCTCAATTTTTCACGAAAAACACAAAGGGGTAAACCTATGCTTTTCGACTCATTTTTTCAGCCAAAAACTTAATAGGTATACCCCTTTGCATTTTATGTAAATTTTCACCAAAAACTCATTGTTGTAACCCCTTTGCATTTTGACTTATTTTTTCACCAAAAACTCATTGCGATACCCCTTTGCATTTTATGTAAATTTTCTACGAAAAACTCATAGGGGTATGCCTTTGCATTTTGACTTATTTTTTCACCAAAAACTCAAAGGGGTACCCCTTTGCATTTTCGCTCAATTTTTCACCAAAAACACAAAGGGGTAAACCAATGCATTTTGACTCAGTTTTTCAGCCAAAAACTCATAGGGATACCCCTTTGCGTTTCATGTAAATTTTTCACCAAAAACCAATAGGGATAGCCCTTTGCATTTTGGCTCAATTTTTCACCAAAAGCTCAAAGGGGTACCACTTTGCATTTTTGCTCAATATTTCACCAAAAACACAAAGGGGTAATCCTATGCTTTTCGACTGATTTTTTCAGCCAAAAACTTAATAGGGATACCCCTTTGTATTTTATGTAAATTTTTCACCAAAAACTCATAGTGGTACCCCTTTGCATTTTTGCTCATTTTTTCACCAAAAACTCAAAGGGGTACCCCCTTTGCATTTTCGCTCAATTTTTCACGAAAAACACAAAGGGGTAAACCTATGCTTTTCGACGCATTTTTTCAGCCAAAAACTTAATAGGTATACCCCTTTGCATTTTATGTAAATTTTTCACCAAAAACTCATTGTGGTACCCCTTTGCATTTTGACTTATTTTTTCACCAAAAAAACTCAAAGGGTACCCCTTTGCATTTTCCCTCAATTTTTCACCAAAAAACACAGAGGGGTAAACCAATGCATTTTGACTCAGTTTTTCAGCCAAAAAACTCATAGGGATACCCCTTTGCGTTTCATGTAAATTTTTCACCAAAAACCAATAGGGGTACCCCTTTGCATTTTGCCTCAATTTTCACCAAAAGCTCAAAGGGGTACCACTTTGCATTTTTGCTCAATTTTTCACCAAAAACACAAAGGGGTAATCCTATGCTTTTCGACTCATTTTTTCAGCCAAAAACTTAATAGGGATACCCCTTTGCATTTTATGTAATTTTTTCACCAAAAACTCATAGTGATACCCCTTTGCATTTTTGCTCAGTTTTTCACCAAAACTCAAAGGTGTACCCCTTTGCATTTTCGCTCAATTTTTCACCAAAAACATAAAGGGGTAAACCATGCATTTTGACTCAGTTTTTCAGCCAAAAACTCATAGGGATACCCCTTTACGTTTCATGTAAATTTTTCACCAAAAACCAATAGGGGTACCCCTTTGCATTTTGGCTCAATTTTTCACCAAAAGCTCAAAGGGGTACCACTTTGCATTTTTGCTCAATTTTCACCAAAAACACAAAGGGGTAAACCAATGCATTTTGACTCAGTTTTTCAGAAAAAACTCATAGGGATACCCCTTTGCGTTTCATGTAAATTTTTCACCAAAAACCAACAGGGGTACCCCCTTTGCAATTTGGCTCAATTTTTCACCAAAAGCTCAAAGGGGTACCCCTTTGCATTTTTGCTCAATTTTTCACCAAAAACCACAAAGTGGTAAACCTATCCATTTTAACTCAATTTTTCGGCCAAAAGTTCAAAGCGATACCCCTTTGCTTTTTATGTAAATTTTCTACGAAAACACATAGGGGTACGCCTTTGCATTTTGACTTATTTTTTCACCAAAAACTCAAAGGGGTACCCCTTTGCATTTTTCGCTCAATTTTTCACCAAAAACACAAAGGGGGTAAACCAATGCATTTTGACTCAGTTTTTCAGCCAAAAACTCATAGGGATACCCCTTTGCGTTTCATGTAAATTTTTCACCAAAAACCAATAGGGATACCCCCTTTGCATTTTGGCTCAATTTTTCACCCAAAAGCTCAAAGGGGTACCACTTTGCATTTTTGCTCAATTTTTCACGAAAAACACAAAGGGGTAAACCTATGCTTTTCGACTCATTTTTTCAGCCAAAAACTTAATAGGTATAACCCCTTTGCATTTTATGTAAATTTTCACCAAAAACTCATTGTGGTACCCCTTTGCATTTTGGCTTATTTTTTCACCAAAACTCAAAGGGGTACCCCTTTGCATTTTCGCTCAATTTTTCACCAAAAACACAAAGGGGTAAACCAATGCATTTTGACTCAGTTTTTTCAGCCAAAAACTCATAGGGATACCCCCTTTGCGTTTCATGTAAATTTTTCACCAAAAACCAATAGGGATACCCCTTTGCATTTTGGCTCAATTTTTCACCAAAAGCTCAAAGTGGGTACCACTTTGCATTTTTGCTCAATTTTTCACCAAAAACACAAAGGGGTAATCCTATGCTTTTCGACTCTTTTTTTCAGCCAAAAACTTAATAGGGATACCCCTTTGTATTTTATGTAAATTTTTCACCAAAAACTCATAGTGGTACCCCCTTTGCATTTTTGCTCATTTTTTCACCAAAAACTCAAAGGGGTACCCCTTTGCATTTTCGCTCAATTTTTCACGAAAAACACAAAGGGGGTAAACCTATGCTTTTCGACTCATTTTTTCAGCCAAAAACTTAATAGGTATACCCCTTTGCATTTTATGTAAATTTTTCACCAAAAACTCATTGTGGTACCCCTTTGCATTTTGACTTATTTTTTCACCAAAAACTCAAAGGTGTACCCCCTTTGCATTTTCGCTCAATTTTTCACCAAAAACATAAAGGGGTAAACCAATGCATTTTGACTCAATTTTTTAGCCAAAAACTCATAGGGATACCCCTTTACGTTTCATGTAAAATTTTCACCAAAAACCAATAGGGGTACCCCTTTGCATTTTGGCTCAATTTTTCACCAAAAGCTCAAAGGAGGTACCACTTTGCATTTTTGCTCAATTTTCACCAAAAACACAAAGGGGTAAACCAATGCATTTTGACTCAGTTTTCAGAAAAAACTCATAGGGATACCCCTTTGCGTTTCATGTAAATTTTTCACCAAAAACCAATAGGGGTACCCCTTTGCAATTTGGCTCAATTTTTCACCAAAAGCTCAAAGGGGTACCCCTTTGCATTTTTGCTCAATTTTTCACCAAAAACACAAAGTGGTAAACCTATACATTTTAACTCAATTTTTCGGCCAAAAGTTCAAAGCGATACCCCCTTTGCTTTTTATGTAAATTTTCTACGAAAAACTCATAGGGGTACGCCTTTGCATTTTGACTTATTTTTTCACCAAAAACCTCAAAGGGGTACCCCCTTTGCATTTTCGCCTCAATTTTCACCAAAAACACAAAGGGGTAAACCAATGCATTTTGACTCAGTTTTTCAGCCAAAAACTCATAGGGATACCCCTTTGCGTTTCATGTAAATTTTTCACCAAAAACCAATAGGGATACCCCTTTGCATTTTGGCTCAATTTTTCACCAAAAGCTCAAAGGGGTACCACTTTGCATTTTTGCTCAATTTTTCACGAAAAACACAAAGGGGTAAACCTATGCTTTTCGACTCATTTTTTCAGCCAAAAACTTAATAGGTATACCCCTTTGCATTTTATGTAAATTTTTCACCCAAAAACTCATTGTGGTACCCCTTTGCATTTTGACTTATTTTTTCACCAAAAACTCAAAGGGGTACCCCTTTGCATTTTCCCTCAATTTTTCACCAAAAACACAAAGGGGTAAACCAATGCATTTTGA
>JBBPFJ010000433.1:0-50521 GCA_037975025.1 Excoecaria agallocha
TATCTGATTCAAAAAGCAGAGGATACTATTATATAATTGCAGCTTCTGGTCCTTACATAGCCTCCTTCACGTAGAATTTGAATCACCCACTTTGACTGGCCATTTGTTTGGGGTGAAATGTTATGCTGAAATGGAGCTTAGTACCCAAAGCTTCATGCAAACTTTTCCAGAAATAGAAAGTAAACCTGGGATCCTATAAAAAATGATGAATAATGGTACTCCATACAATCTCATTTTCTCATTGATGTAGATTTCTGCCAGTTTGGTCAAAAGATAATCTATCCACACTTGTAAGAAATGAGCAGATTTAGTGAGTCTATCAATGATCACCCATATGGTATCATGCTTTTTTTTGAGTGACAGATAATCCTATTACAAAGTCTATAGTTACCCTATCCCATTTCCACTCTGGTATTAAAAGAGGATAAAGCAATCCCGAAGGAACTTGACGATCATTCTTTACTTGCTGACATATTAGATATTTACCCATAAACTCAATCACATCTAGGTTCATACCTGGCCACCAATAGTAAGCTTTTAAGTCATGGCACATCTTGTTATCTCCAGGATGTATCGCATAACTGATATGGTGTGCTTTGGTAAGGATGTTTTCTTTAATTTTTCCCGATCCAATACACAGATTCTTTTCTTGTAGTAAAGGCTTCCATCACTTGTCAAAGAGTAATCACTTTCACTAGTGTTTTTCAACTTATTAATGACAGTCATCAATCAATCATCTTCTTTTTAGGCTATTTTCACCTGATGCACAAAGTCATGGCTCACTTGCATTTTCGCTAATAACGCTCCATCTGAAGCCAAACTTAAACTAACATTCATAGTACGAAGAGCTACAAATACTAATATTAGTAAATAACACTTATCAATCACTTATAAACATTCATTTAAACATAATTATATTGCCTGTTGTGAACTTCCTGCTAAGTGTATCAGCTACTACATTTGCTTTCCTTGGATGGTAGTCGATAAAGCAATCATAGTCTTTAATTAACTCCAACCAGTACCTTTGTCTGAGGTTGAGCTCCCTCTAAGTAAGCAAATACTTTAAGCTTTTGTGATCCATATAAATGTAACATCTTTCTCCATACAAGTAATGCCTTCAAATCTTAAGTGCAAAAACAATATTTGCTAGCTCCAAATCATATGTAGGATAGTTCTTCTAATGAGTCTTGAGCTGTCGAGAGGCATAAGCAGTCACCTTACCTTCCTGCATCAAAACATAGCCTAAGCCATTTTTGGAGGCATCACTATAGATCACAAAATCCTTGCTTGCCTCAAGTTGTTTAAAAATAGGAGCTTCTGTTAGCATAATTTTAAACTTCTCAAAACATTCTTGGAATCTATCAGTCCATACAAATTTAGTATGATTTTGTAGTAGTTAAGTTGTAGGAACTGCAATAGTAGAAAAAGCCCTTTATGAATCTCCTATAGTACCCGGCTAAACCCAAAAAACTCCTCAGTTCAGTAATATTTTTAGGTGGTTTTCACTGAAAAATCGCATTAATATTTGAAGGATCCACCTTAATACCCTATGCAGAAATGACATGATCCAAGAAAGATACCTTATTCAGCCAGAAGTCACATTTGCTGAACTTGGCGTACAATTGCTTTTCCTTCAGAGTCTGCAGAACAATCCTCAGGTGTTTATCATGTTCCTTTTATGTCTTGGAGTACAACAGAATATCATCAATAAAGACTACAATAAACTGATCCAAATAAGGATGAAAACCCTATTCATCAAGTCTATGAAGGCTATCGGTGCATTTGTAAGCCTAAATGACATGACCAAAAACTCATAATGGCCATACCTAGTACGAAAAGCAATCTTGGGTACATCAGTGTCTTTCACACCCATCTGATAGTAGCCAGATCTCAAGTCAATCTTGGAAAACACACCCACTCCCTTCAACTGATAAAAGAAGTCTTAAATTGAAGAAAAGGGGTATTTGCTCTTTATGGTCACTTTGTTTAGTTATCTATAGTCGATATACAACTCGAGTGTCCCATCTTTCTTTCTGACAAACAGGATTAGTGCTCCCTAGGGAGAAATATTGGATATAATAAATCCTTTATTAAGCAATTATTATAGTTGAATCTTCAGTTCTTTCAACTTAGTAGGTGTCATTCTATAAGGAGCAATGGAGATAGGAGCAATACCTGGAGAACCATCAATAGAGAATTCCACTTCCCTGTCAAGAGGTATGCCTAGCAACTCCTTAGGAAAAACATCGAGGAACTCTCTGATAGTAGGCACTTTTGACACTTTAAGACTGTCTCTCTTTACCTCTACTACATAGCACATATAAGCTATGCACCATTTTCTGATTAATATTTTGGCAGCAGTTATAGACATCACATCATATAAAAAGTTGGTTCTCACACCCACAATTGTGATGTCCCGACCCTCTTCAAGTTTTAAGGTGACTCTCTTCCTTTTGCAGTCAACCATCTCTTAGTGGACGGACAACCAATCCATCCTTAAAATCACATCGAACTCACGAAGGGCAACTTAATCAGATTTACCAGGAGAAAATGACCCTAGGCACTAATAAGACACTATTTATAAACTTTGTTCACTATCACACTATGCCCCAGAGGATTACTCACCAAGATATCTTGGTCCAAACATGCCTTTTTCATCCCTTTATTCTTAGTGCTAATGTAGGAATGTGTAAAACCAGGATAAATAAAAGCATGAACTGAATCAAATAACAGGAGGAATTTACCTAATGTTACATCTAGAGCATCGTCTTTATCTTTAGCTCTAGCTGTATAAGTCTAGCCTGCAACTCGCCTCTATCTCTGAGATGCTTGCCTTGCTGACCTAAAAGCTGAAGTGATAGGGGTTGCTCCCTACCATGAACTTTTAGAGCAAAGGACCCAATACTTGATGCCAGAGAAATGGCTGAAGCATTCTACACCACTGGAAAACCTTTGATCTAATGGTCTCTAAACCCACACCTTAAACAAGCTCTAGTCAAATATCTACACTCCCTCGATTGAATCTTACTACAATGTTCACAGGCTACAGCTATTCCACTGTCTTTATCCTAAGGTGTACTAGCTATTAAAGTAGCTGGAGCTTTACAACGTGGTCCACTGCTCTGACCTCGACCTGCTGGAATTGGAGGATGTCCCTAGGGTGCTGGAGATCTCTTTGCCTTCTTACCCTGAGCTCCATTATCACTAGACTATCCATGTTTCCTCTTTTGCTAGAACTGGGACTTTCTCTCAACTTGCTTTGCTTAAATAGCCTTTAACTTTATTGCTGCCTAAAACCAAGGGTCTCAAACTAGGGTACTACTGGGTCCCAATAATGTGCTTGAGCTTTGTATGCACTCCTCTCTCAAATCTTTAATGTAGCTTTACATATGTGGACTGGCTCTTATCTAGGTATGCATTGAGGCGCTCAAACTCATGCTAATACTTAGCCACTGACTTATTACCCTGCTTAAGCCTCCAAAAAGAATCGTGCATCGCTACTTTGTACTCGAACCCTATATGTTTCAGCTTAAACTGAGACATAAAAAATCCCCAACTCAGCTGATCCACTGGGGTATGTCTCTTGATGGAATCCCACCAGATAAAGGCTGGTCCTTGTAGTCATGAAACTATGCCCTCAAGTTTTTCTTTTGCTATGCTCTTTGTAATTTCAAATAATCTTTTTATCTTAAATAGCCAATCTTCTACCTGCGCTGGTGTCAAAGTGTCTTGCCCACAAAAGTCTTCAGCCCCAAGCCTTTTTAACTACTCCAAAATGGGTTTTCTTCTTGGTTGAGCTAGCTGAACCTGTACAGCTACCTAGGAGGACTGAGCCTGACCTGTCTACAGTTGCTGCTGTATATAGTCAGCTATCAAATTGAGGAAGTCTAGCTGTGGGGTTAAAGGTGGTATTGCTGGAGAAAAAGCCTGCTGCTATGGGGTCTCTTGCTATCTAGTACCTATCGGTGCCTCACTCTCTCCATCCCCCACAAGCCTGTCACGATCAAAAGACATCTTTTCACTATAAAACAGAAAGGAGCAACTACACATTAGATTTCCATAACATCCTTTTACTAACAATTGGCATGTATATATAAACAAATCATTCATTTATTCCCACTTCAATCTTAGAACCACTTAAACCATTGCTCTGATACCACAAAATGTAACACCCTTAATATAACAGTCTTTCCGACTTAAGTGTTTGACCGAAAAATTATTTTTTTTTTCTTAACTTAAAATTCATAAAATTAACCTTTAATTACTCATTAACCCATAATATTTATCCAAAATTCATATACAAAGTCCACCTTGTCGATGATCAATAACTGTCCAATTTACTATTTAGTTTACAAAAATTTGGTAATATATCTACTATATATCGGACTAACCCCCTAAAAATCAGATAATAATCATAGCCCCTTAGGGGCACAACAGTTTATAATTAATAAAATCATCTCAATCATGCATTCTCCAATACATCTCAACCATACATAAATCATCCATTAGCTATCAAGTCCATATGCATATACTATCCAAGTGATATTACAAATCCAATTTAAAAATTCAAATATTTATATTAATATACATGGCAAAACAAAAGTATAGCTTTAATCCTTGAAATTCTTCATCCTCAGTGTACTATTGCTCCAGATCATAATCAGTACCTGCACGCAGTAAATCCTATGTGCTGAGCATTAAATATGCCCAGTGGTTACTAAAAATAATACTATTTTCCAAAACAAGCAGTTTTATCCATTTTTAGCAGTCTTTTCACCTTAACACTACAATTTTGGTAAACTTTTCATTTAAGTCCAACTTTTCAATTAATTATTAAATGCCCATTTTACAATTTAATTACAAAACTGCCATTATTTTTTATTATTTTCACTTTCAATTTTGACTTTTGGCACATAAAATAATCAGCCAGGCTTTACTGTATCCTTTTTATGTAAAATTACATTTTAGTCCTTAAAATTTACAAAACTTTATTTTTGGACTATTTGGACATTAAATTATCATTTTATCATTATTTCTCAATTACTTTTACTCATTTAACACATTTTTGTAAAAATTATAATTTTACCCCTAAAGTTTTAGTTTCTTTCAAATATGTCCCTCGTCACTTTTAACTTCACTTTTACTAATCCTTTAATGCTTTTTAGGTTATTTTCACTTTAATGCCCTAAGTACAATCCTGGCAGAAATCTTTAGACATGATATATGAGATGTGGATCCCACATGACCATATACAGATTGAGAAATGACCCCAAAGGACCATTTCTCACAAATCAGATAATAGAACAAATATATACTATGAACATCAATGATCCTACCATAGCAAAGCAAGTTGTCATGACTTGTACCGCAATATAAGTGTCCCTTTGACTACCTAATTATATTCTGAGCTAGATTTTGACTGTCTGACTATTTCTAAGGGCACAATTTCACTTATTTACAAAATATTTAACAAATTTTTAACACTTTTAATAATTTTTTCTTTCAGACAGTTGTTCAATTACTTTTTTCAATGCTTTTTACATAGTTTGTGAATTAATACATTATAATTCTCCATTTTTCATCACTTTATGAATTAATTCACATTAATTCAACATTTTTGCCTTATAATAATAAAATTCTTAACAAAAATATCCAATTAAATTCCATAAATACTATAAAAATTCATAAACATGTTATTTCATGCTTACAATTATTTAAAGGCTTAAAAACATCAAGATAACTAAAATACACATCACTTTCCCTTAAGAAAGAATTTAGCCACTAAGAGAAGTCCTTCATATGCGTTCTTTAAAATTTATTGAAGCATTCTAATAAGCTTATTTAAGGTGCAATTACACTAATGTAATGTTAATTTTAACTATATCCACATTTACCAAAATTTTCCTAACTTACCTAAAGGAAAATCATGTTAAATAATGGAAAATAGTTGTATTTGATGCCACTAACTTTTTTATCTACACATCATTTTAGGCATATATGTAATTGCATATATGTAATTTTTGGAAAATTTTTAGACTTAATTTACTATTTTTAATGGCCCTGATCAAACTATTATCAAACTAGTTAACCTGAAATCAAACTACTCTATTTTTCGTGTTTTTGACTTATTGAGGCCTATTTGACCTCAAAATTACTTCAAATTTCAACTTCAAACTACTAGGGACCAATATTTGACGATAGTCCAATAAAATATTTTTCACCTCCAGCTATATTTTTCAACCCGAAAGCACTATTTACTATCAAAAAATATTATTCACGGCTAACCCGATGTTGATGCCATTACACCTAGAGTTAAGATGCCTGATATGCCAAGGTTCAATGGTACTTCAGATCTTTTGCCTATGTTAAACAATACACACTAATCATGAAAGGGACAACCTTGACCAAAAAGAAAAAGGTGGAGCATTTTTATCTGAGTTTAATGATCGATGTCTAACAAGTATCCTAGATCAGTTAGTAATATACGAAAATAAAATTAACATCTTGAATGTCGAACCAAAGGGAAACCTATGCAAGCATGAAAGATTTTATATTTTTAGAATGAATTTATGTGTAAGAGACAAGAGAAATCCTAAGTTTGCAATTGATAAAAGTTAAATAAATTAAAGCTAGAATTTTAAATAACGAAAAATAATAAAACTAAGGAAAGCAATTTAAAACTTAACCAATTAAACTACAGCTTAAATAAAAGCAACTAATTCAAGATAAATAAAAATCAATATTAAAGACAACTTTCACTAAAGGACTATCCACATTAACTTATATTGTAACGACTTAGCTAAAAAGAGAACACAAGTAATCTTGAAGAAATCAGATGAAAAAGGCAAGATATCTTAAACAAGAATATCATTCTAAGCATTAAACCTTTCTTTTTAGGAATAATCCAATATTTAGCATAAAAATTTGATTTTAACCTCCAAGATGTCTATTAAACTCTTTTGCAAGCAAATTTAATTTTCACCTATTCGTGGTTTTAACTATTTTCAATCCTAATTTATTATTACCAACACATAATTAAACCTTAACTTAGAATATAATAATGCATTCATACTAATAAACCAACATAAGAACATACAAATCAATAGTTATGCATAAATCAATCATCCACCATTAATTAAAATAAGTGAATAATCAAATTATAGCTAACTAAAGATAAGGTTTTGCACAAAACCAAGAAATAACCAAACTTGCATTACATTAAGTGCAACTAAGTCATTACAATATAAAGTCAAGAATTCAAGTATCCTTTAGGAAAAGTAAAAAGAAATACTCATACTTCATCTTGAAAACTAAAGCAAAATTAAGTAGAAAATACAATAACATAAAGTAAAGAGACTTCCTTAATGACTCTGTAGAGAGAAACAAAGAAAAACTTTAAAATTTAAGCTATTAATCTAAGAAAAACTAAAGAAACCTTAGTAAATTCGTATTTAAGAGGTTATCAACTATCTCCACTTTCTTTGATGTCTTCAACCTCCTTTTATAGGGTTCAAATAAGAAGTTTAGATCTTAATAAACTTCCTAAACAAAGTTGAATTAGAGTTCCACCCAAATAGGAAGTTAAAATTTATGTTATCTCTTTGCTCACTCAGAAGAGTGGCTTTGGGCACTCTGGAGAGTGATTACTTGCTGGAAATATAAGCATCTGACTTGGGTAAATGGTCTTTTTGCCTTGGGTGAGTGATCTGATCACTCAGGAGAATGAATTGGCCACTCTACTGAGTGAATAGCTTCACTTAGATGAGTGATCATCCTTTTAAACATGAAATTCTTCCTATTTTTTGCATAATTGCTCCAATTTTCCTCTTTTCTTCAATTAACTTCTTTTTTCCTTCAAATAAAACCTAAAAAATGCGAAAAACTCACATTTAAACCTCAAAACACAAATTACAATTATTTAAACTTAAATCAAATAAAACAATACTAAACTAACTAACAATACTAAACTAACTCAAATAAACATATAAAACATACTAGAAATATACTTGAAATTCACAACTATCAAATACCACACATTTAGACTTTGCTCACCCTGAGAAAACTTGGAAAACAAACTCCTTAAAATAATAAAACTTTAACAAATAATGATGCATTTTAAAATCAAGTCTAGCAATTAACAGGAACACTTAACAAATCTTTAACTATAATAAACTCAAACAAGGCAATATGAACTTTTTTTTTTTTGTGTGTGCAAGACCAAAAAATTTTAAGTAATTTTCAAAAACAAAACACCAATGCAAATTCAAAATTAAGCTTTAGAATGAATGTACACCTAAGTGCACAAATGGTTTCACACTCGAAACTCTAGAAACACCATAAGCCTCTTTTTTAGCATCAAAACCCAAAGGTCATCTCCGTTAAATAACTCAAAACCAAAAATAAAATCACTTAGGTCTTACTTGGCTTGTAATGAAGTTAAGGTGTTAGTTAATAAAAAATGGATAAAGGATAATAAAAACAAATAGCCATTATAACTTGAATATACCAAAACGTTCAAAATTAAAGTCACTAAACATAACCCTTTTCTCAAACTTACTAAACACAACAAAAAAATTGAAATTCCTCCTTTTATGCTCTATTTCATCACTTGAAATAATCCAAAATCTTCATACCCTTGTAACACCGCACTCTTATAATTTTTCCTTGCATGTTAGCTTTCTTTTCTTTTTTTCTTACACTAGCTTTCACAGGTGAATTACAAGATAAAGTAACACTATTGCTTGACTTCATTCATAAATCTTTGCTAACAATTTCATTACATCCTTTCAATTACCTATTTACCCTCAATCCATCAAAATGTAGAGTGGCTACTCTTAAAAAGGGTAAGCAAAAGCTCTTTAGGCTATATGGTTATTTCTAAAGGTGCAACAAAAATTAAGATTAGCATGCCTCATTAGGCTCATATTGGCTTAACAAAGGTCAATGTATATCAAAAGGTAAAAAAATAGTCTTTTATGGCTAATAAAAAAAATTGTGCCTAGATCACTTTTTATGTTGAATTAAGTTACTCCTATGCATCGAAGGGTGATGAGGAAGTTTCTAATGTTTTAAATTTCCTTACTCAACTACTCAATGCATTAGTTTTTCTCTAAGTTCAAAAACTGGTTTATAGTGCTCAAAGACTCGAAACTAACAAATATAGGCCAAGTTGAATGTTAAACCAGCTAAAAGTTCATTAAAAAACATACTTGTTCTAATGCTAAACTAAAAATTTTAACTTGTACAAATTCTAAGTTCAAGTTCAATAAGCTCACTTTGAGGATAAAACTAGGGCAAACTAGGTTTTTGTGCAAGTTAAATGATTAATTTGAACTAAGCATACTTCTAGCAATAACTAAAATTACTAAAAATTAAGTTGCTAAAATAAAAAAATACAAAGAAATAAAAAAAACAAAAGCGAAAGAGATTTCTACTTTCTAAAAATTTAAGTTTAATACACAAGCTCGACCCCCCTCAAAACAAAAATTTGTTATCCTCAGCAAAGTGGCTCATTATAGTGGGAAAGCTGGTGGAGGAAATCTTTTCCAAAAACTTTGGATAAACTGCTGAAAATTACCCTTAAGCTCATCAACACTACCTTGAAAACAATCCATTCTTCTTTACAAATAATCAAGCCGAACATTAACTTCATCAAAATAGGCATCGATTGGAGGTGAAGAAGTATCCTCAGTTGGATGTGGCTCATGGTGGCCAACCTCTGCATGTTCCTACTCACTATCCTTATTTTTCTCTACTTGATTCCCTTCCTCCCAAATTTTATTCAAAGACAAGTATCCAGCTTGCGTTGTCAAATGGTGAGGTTTAGATGCCAAAATTTTCATACGGAGAAGCATATCAAAGTCTATATACTCCAAATCACCATCACGAGGATCTCCAATATCTACAAGCATCACAACTTGTGCCAAAATGGTGGCAATCCAACCAATGGAAATTTCTTATACCCTAATGAGTTTCTTTTGTAGTTCCTTAATCTTTGATGCTATAAGAAATGCTCCATTAATGGGAATCACCTCATTCATACATCTCAAAATCATGACCTTTTGTGCATTGACTGCACTAAGACCATTGATATAATTAAAAATATTTTTAGAAAAGTACCTATGAAGAACTCTAAGTGTATGACCTTTTAGAGAGTGAGCATTGATCTTACTACCCTTCCATGGTTTCAAATTGATGGGGCCTCATATAATTTCCCAATTTTCCCTATTAGAAGCAGTAGTTAACTCCCTAATGGCATATTTAAGAAATTTAAAATGCTCTAAAAATGTAGGAAAAACCATGGTGTATCCCTTCTTTCCTAACTTAAAGCCTACAGTGCCAAAATTCCCCTCACCTTAGCACTCAAAAGAATAAAGGAAATCTCGTGAGAGTTTTGGGTAAACCTTGGGCTTATGGTTTAAAAATGCCTCCCACCTAATGTTTCAGATCAAAAACCATATTTCATTCCACAAGTTTCCCTCATGTATATCCAAGTAGAGCTCACTCAAGTACTCTAATGACCGTAACCCTATCCCTCTTTCAATCCAGTAGCCAAACTTGAGGCATATCATGGTCAGTGGGTTTTACCTACTAATCGTGACTCTATTTGAAAAAAATTAAAACCCTAACTTCAAAACATTATTGTTTTGTTTCATCTTTTCTTTTTTATTCACTTTTTTCTTTATCTTTTCACCCCTTTTTCTTTCTTTCTTCATTCTTTCTTCTTCTTCTCTCTCTCGGTAACTCTTTTTTGCCACTCCCTACTATGGCTAGTAGGTAAGTCATCGTCGTCTTCTTCTTCTTCTTCTTCTTCATTTTTCATTTTTCTTTTTCATTTTTCTTCTTCTTTTTCTTCTTTCTTCGTCTTCATTCTTTATCTTCTTCTTTTTTATTTTCTTCTTTTGTTAGTTAATTTTTCATTTTGCTTAGTGTTGTGTGTTTGTTTTGTTTGTCTTTTTGTTTTGTGAATTTTTTTATTTTTTAAGGAATTTCTTCTCAAATTTTCTCTTCTAAACTATCTTTTGTTTCTTTGCTTTTGTTTGTGTGTTCTCGTTTCCCTCTATTATGTTGTAGCTCGATTTTAAGTTGTGAGTTTTTCAACAAGTAAGTACCAATATCTTTCTCTCTATTTTGATATCTTTCTTCTTTTTCTTTGTTTGAATTTTTTTCTAAAGGCTTGTTAGTTAGATCTTAAGTTTGTTTTGATGGCACACCAATTAAGTGTTCTCCATTCATTGAATTTGCATAGTTAAGTTTATTTCTATGCTTATTTTCTTTATTATTTGGATCGATTTGGTGAAATAAAAGCGATTGATAGGTTAGTTGGAGAAACCCCTAATTTTTAATCACATTTATTTTTCTAGTCTTTTAATTATTTACAATTTTACTTTGAGTTTGGGATTCATGTTGCTTGTTGACTCTCATTAGCTTATGCTTGTTTTGTTTTGGTTAATTGTTTATGCCTTTTTCTTTTTCTTTTCTTTATAGTTTTCACAAAGGAATTTCTTCATTATCTTTACTATTGAACATAAAATGGGACAGTCATAAATCTAGAATTGCTTGGTGTTTTTGTTTAGTTGTTGAAAGTAGTTAAGTTAATGGAAAAGCATAAGTTGGAGTAGTCTTAATGTAAGTTTCAAGTGCTAGTCATGCATTTTTTTTAGAAATGTCACATCTTTAAGTTAACTTGCTGAAAGTGATGAAACTTAGATTTTTGAATCATAATTCTTAGTGTTTTCATCATTGAGGCATGTTTAAGTTGCATGGCTTATTTGTATCTAGGACTCTTACTCTTTGTGATCACTTAATGCTATTAGAGAGTATGCCCTAGAGCCCATGTAATAGGGATGTATTTCATATGTATGAGTTTATATTCTTAATAAAAGGCATCATTCATTTATTAATGCTATGTTTAAATACATGAGTTTGTAAATCTTAAATTAATAAATGAATTCCTAGATATTATGAACACAGTGCAAAGGCAATCATGAAAGTGTTCATGATATGAGATGTCGATTGCATGCAAATGTGTTAATATATAAATATCCCTAGTCGTAGAATTAACAAGATAAGGCATTGTTAATTTGGACAGACTAGCACATGTTATGCTTCTTGAATGGTTCAAGCAGTGGTTCTTAAAACTATGATTATAAAAGATAATCAAAGCTAACATGTGGATGATTGTTAGAAGAACAAGTTCATTAGAGACCTGCATAGAGAATCCTCACATGGATATTAAATCTATATCAGTGAGGAATCTCTTCATAGCAGTTGTGCAAGTATCATTAGACTTGAGATCACCAAAGTTATCTTAAGTAGCAAGTGGTATATTTTGACTCCATAACTAATTACTTCCAACTGGGAGTGAACATAGTTAGGAGATTGGGTATATCATGACCTACTTGAAGATAGTTGAGTGATTGAAAAAGGATTCACCTTCCCAGATTTAATAAGGGAAGTTATCTCGCATGATTCTATAATTACCTTGTTCAGAGAATCTCTGGCCAGAGTAATATGCTAAGATGGATAGAGATCCATAAAGGACATTTTGGGAACAATGGTTAAATTAATAGGACATACATAATTAGATTTATATGAGTTGATAGAAATCCATACTCAGAATCTAATTGAGAAAAGAGTGGTGAAAGGAGTAATTTCATGGCAACTATTTCTATGGAAGGGTATAGTCAAACCACTTGACTTTCCTGACATTTAAGTAGTCATGATGGCTAGCTAGAGGCCAATCATGACTTGTATAATAATGTATCAAGAATATAAATAGGGATGGATAAAATGATTTAAAGGAGTTTAAATCATATGAGTTTTGAATAGAACTCACAATTACATATTATACTGCTAATATGGATAGGAACCCAATAGGTCACACACATATAGAGAAAAAGAATAAAATGATAAAATGACAAGGATAATAATATTTGATATTATTATGGGGATAGAGAAGTGAATAAGATAATAATTAATTAAAAGTTTAATTAATTATGATCAAGTAAAATTATTCGCAGAACTTTTCTGATATGTTCTGTAAAATTGTACCTAATTAAAATAATGTATTTCATAATTGATTATTATTGAAATATAAGTGTTATAGGGATGATATAATAATTAATATGTCCATTGGAGGAATTACAAAGGCCCAAAAAAGTGAAGTTGGCACAGAAGCCCTCCGAAAGAAGGGCCACATGCAATCTCCAAAAAAGAAGGCCTTAGAGGCCTATTTCTTAGAAAAAAATAAATTAAATATGTTACATAAGTGTTATGGAGCCTACATATTTAATTTGGTTGGATTTGGTATTCATTTGTGTAATTAAATCCAAGTATATGTAAAAAGGGCCTAGTTTGTGGGTTTTGTGCATAGTCTTTTGTGAAAGGGCTTAAATTTGATTTAATTGAGCCCAAATAATTATAAATAATTCCAGAAGCCCAATTAATAATTCTCCAGCAATTTTAAAGAGCCCAATCCCATTATGAATTTTGATTTTTAACCTAACTATAAAAATCCATGTGATGGGGAGTTAGGGTTAAGAGTGCGTGAACACTTAAGAAAAGTTTCTTCTCTTTTTCTCTCTACCCTAGCTGCCACTCCCAAATCTAGCTTTTTGGGTTTTCGGCCAGCCCTTGTTTTCTACCAATTTTTGGTTCATTCTATCATTCTCTAGTGTGGATTACTCATTGGAGATGTTCGATTTTAGATATTGTGGTTTGCGACAACCCGGTGCAAAGGAAAATCAACTATACAACAACAATCAAAGGTGATTTTTCTTATTCTCATTAATATATATATTGTAAATTCATTGGAAGATCAGATATATTGGGTAAAATTTTTAAATTTTGCTTATGTATAAGATGCATGTAACCGTTAATTGTCAACATGGTTTTAGAGCCTCGGTTTTGCCATGAATATACAATTCTATATTTTTCCACGGAATAAGTTTTATTTTTTGAGTTATTTATATCATGAACTTTAAAATATCAGATTTTATTGTTCATGAATGAGAAATATTGATTTTTGGATATAAGTGTGATCAAATATATAAAACGGAAATAAAAACGATTCTTTTGAGAAAAGAATTTTTGGTTTTTGCGTGAATAGCTTTTAATTTTAGGGCTATTCTAAATTAATTTTTTATAGATCCATTATAAGATCATTTATATGATAATTTATGTGTTTAATATGTGATGTTAAGCCATAGGATCAAACCAAATTAAACTTGAACAAGTTTTGCATGAAAACTAGTTTAGTCGAAAAGTTCGATAAATTGGTGTTCATGGTGTGTTCTTGATGTGTTTTTGTTTAGAACGATTTTGAATCTTTTAAATCTAATATATCTGATATATTAAATTGTTTTAATTAATTGGATTAATTAAAATGAGCCTTAAATTAATTGGATTAATTTTAATTTATGAAAACCACTTAATGGGCTTAATTATGTTTACGGACTTGGTTTAAATTAGTGAATGACTTGGTGGGCCCAAGGAGCCAATTTAAACTACATATTATAAACAATAATTAAGTTTATTAATGGGTTTTAAGGGTTGGAGTGGGCTTGGCTCATTCCAGAAGGCCCAAATGGTCTAATAGATACAAAACTAGTTTGTGTGTGAACACATTTAGGGTTTAATTTGGTGGGTTTTAGCCTACCCTTTATCTTAATCCCAAAATTAATTCTTTTAATTATTTAATATGATTAATTAATTAAATAATCAATTAATAATTAATTAATAATCAATTGGATTGATTATTAAGGCAAGAACACATGCATGCAAAAATGTTTTCTAAAATGAAAAAGTTTCCTAATTTGATCACATTATTAAAATAACTCAAAAGAATGTTTCAAGAGTTGAAAAAAAGTTAATAATCCATTACTTTATGCATTAGAAATGCATATAAGGGTGTATGATTGGCATGATGGATAGTTATGGACAAGGCCCAATGTGATTGAGCATTATGCATGTTTTGGCCCAATGAGGACTTTCATGTCCCAACCACTTGTTTCTGGTTTGTATTTCTTTTCAAATTGTAATATTTAATTAGATTACTTAGATTTGAATTAGAAAAGAGATGGAGACCACTATCAAAGAGCAAAATGGGCCGGATAAAGATCTAACAAGCTTGAAGATAATGTAATTATTTTTACTTGTGTGAATCATGCATACTACCTAGGTGTGACCTTTTGATTTCCCTCTTGGCTCAGGAAAATCAATGTAGTAAAGTTCATAACTATACCATATTTGTATGCTTATATTTATGTGATGGATATAGGATGCATACCAATGTATGCCAACCATGTATCATGAGACTTAATTAACTAAAACCCTCAAACAAATACTAAGGTATATAAGCCTTCCATTAATTTGAGGAGAAATAGAGTTCTTTATAGTGTGGGTTGTTAGCCACAGTCAAGCTCACATTATATCGAATATGTTTAAATCTAATTAAATGGGTCATCTTAGCTAGCCCATTAACTTGTTGATCACAGTCAAGGCTAATGGTTCTAGAGGCAAGATTAGGGAATACATATATGATATGCATACATCAAGAGTTGATAACCTAATGATCCAATAGTTGTGTAGAGACACAATTAGTATAGAGATACCTACCTTTCAAGGGTATGGAGTTTGGCTTGTTGACCACAGTCAAGGTAAAATTACATATCAAGGATTGGATATTGGCCCATTAGGAAAACCATCGGGTTTTCTCGGATTATATAGTGAGGGCTTTTAATTCGCAATAAAATAGTGGGAGTAAATGGATTAATTAAAGACCTTATTAATGCATAAATATATATGAACATACCCTCATAAGTTTTCTTTTTCACATCTAGGTCATCATCATGAGCACATCAAACATTAATATACGATCAATCTTGGATAACAAGCTGGTTGGCAGCAACTATTCTGACTAGATCAGGCAAGTCAGAATTGCTTTCAGAGTTAAAAAGATCCATTATGTCTTGGATAAAGATCCACTACCACTTCTATCAGATGATGCCATTGATGAGATCAAAGGCACTTATTGAAAATACATGGAGGATAGTGAAGCGGCAGCATGTCTGATGCTGGGTGCTATGTCCTTGGAGCTTCAGAAGCAATATGAGATAATAGATGCTAGAACCATCATTTTGTATCTAAAGGAGCTTTATTCTTCTCAAACTAGAACTGAGCAATATGAGATTGCTCGAGCTCTATTTAGCTGCAAAATGGTCGAAGGCACTTCAGCTGCTACTCATGCATTGAAGATATATGGATATATTGAGCATTTGAGTAGACTTGGCTATGTTATGGATAATGATCTATACATAGATTTAATCTTGTACTCATTGGCTCCAAGTTATGCACATTTGTGCTTAACTTCAACATGAACAAGATCCAAGTAACCATTCCTGAGTTAATCAACATGCTCAAGATAGCTGATGGATCCTTTAAGAAGGATTTAAAAAGTGTCATGGTTGTCACTTCTACTAAAGGTAAGAAGCAGAAGAAGAAGATAACCAAGGTGCACCCAAAGAATGGTGGGATCACCAAGAAGAAGGTTGCCAAGAAAGAGAATCCCAAAGGAACTTGCTTCCATTGTGGAAAGGATGGTCATTGGAAGTGTAACTGCAAGGCCTATCTAGATTCTCTCAAGGAGAAGAAGCAAGCTGATGCTTCTACTTTAGGTATTCATATGATTGAAATTAATACTTATTCTATTGCTTTAAAACAATCTTGGGTATTAGATACCGGATGTGGATCTCATTTGTGTAATGATCTACAGGGGCTTAAAAGCTTTAGAAGAGTTGGAAAGGCAGAGATATGTTTGCAGTCAGCTACTGGACAAAACATCTCTACAACGGTTGTGGGGACTTACCACTTGCCTATTCCAAGTGGATTAGTACTAGAATTAAATAATTGTTATTGTGTTCCAGCTTTATCCAAGAGTATTATTTCTTTCAGTTGTTTATTGAACGGTTATGACATTTCTTTAAAGGACAAGTGTTGTTACATTTTTAAGAACAATATGTTTTATGCAAAAGCTATCATTGAGAATGGTATATTTGTTCTTGATTTAATTAAAGAAGTGTATAATATGGATACAAAGAGAATGAAACATGATAATCTAAATACCTCATATTTATGGCATTGTCGTTTAGGCCATAAAAATGAGAAACGCATGACCAAATTACACAAGTCAGGTGATTTGGGATCATTTGATTATGAATCATTTGATACATGCGAATCTTGTTTATTGGGAAAAATAAAAAAGCTCCCTTTATTGGTAAAGGAGAAAGAGCTAAAATGGTTTTAGACTTAAAACATTCAAATGTATGTGGTCCAATGACTACACATGCTAGAGGAGGTTACTCCTACTTCATTACTTTCATAGATGATTATTCTAGGTTTGGATACATCTATCTAATGAAATATAAATCAGAAGCATTTGAAAAGTTCAAAGAATTTAGAAATGAAGTAGAGAAACAACTTGGCAAGAGAATTAAAACACTTAGATCAGATCAAGGTGGAGAATACTTAAGCCAAGAATTTAAGGATTATCTTAGAGTTAATGGGATTTTATCTCAATGGACTCCACCATATACACCACAACACAATGGTGTATCTAAAAGGAGAAATCGAACACTATTAGATATGGTTCGATCATTGATGAGCCAAGCAGACTTGCCTAAGTCCTTTTGGGGATATGCACTAGAAACTACTGTTTATGTGTTAAATAGAGTTCCTAGTAAATCGGTTGATGTTACTCTATATGAGATGTGGAATAAGAAGAAACCCACGCTTTCTCATATAAAAGTATGGGGTTGTCCTGCTTATGTGGAGAAGACAATGTCAGACAAACTAGATGTTAAGTCTAACAAATGTTGATTTGTGGGATATCCAAAAGAAATGTTTGGATATTATTTCTATCATCCCTTAGAACAAAAGGTATTTTTTTCAAGGCATGCTATCTTCTTGGAAAGATAATTTCTCTTACGAGAGGACAGTATGAGTAAAATTAAACTTGGTGAAGTTCAAGACCCACAAATAGAAGTAGATCAACCGATTGAACCCGAGACTGAATTTCATTATGATGAGATTATTTGAACCTAATTATACACAAAATCCTAGAAGATCTAATAGGATGTATTCTATCCCTGTGAGATATGGATTTCATGTTGATTTAGATAGAGGCATAAATGTAGTAGAGGACAATGAGCCTACAAGCTATCAAGAAGTTTTGAACAGTTCAGAACATGATTTATAGCTTAAGACTATGTAGTCTGAAATGGACTCCATGTATGAGAATAAAGTATGGACTTTAACTCAACCACCTGAAGGGATAAAACCTATAGGGTGTAAATGGGTCTTCAAAAAAAAGACCGACATAGAAGGTAATATAGTTACCTATAAAGCTCGCTTAGTAGCAAAGGGCTATTGTCAAAAAGATGGTATTGACTATGATGAAACCTTTTCTCCTGTAACAATGCTTAAGTCTATAAGAATACTCTTAGCCATTGTAGCTCATTATGATTATGTGATTTGGCAAATGGATGTGAAGATAGCTTTCCTAAATGGAAATCTGACTGAGGATGTGTATATGACACAACCGAAAGGGTTCACATCAGGAAATAGCGAAAAGGTATGCAAGCTTCAAAGATCCATTTATGGATTAAAGCAAGCCTCTAGAAGCTGGAACATACAATTCAGTGAGACAATCAAAGAGTTTGGTTTCTCACAGAATGAAGATAAACCTTGTGTGTATAAAAGGGTTAGTGGGAGTGCAATTGTCTTCCTGGTTCTATATGTGGATGACATATTGATCATGGGAAATGATATTTCTCTTCTCCAATCTGTTAAAATATGGTTATCCAAGCAATTCTCCATAAAAGACCTTGGCGAAGTAGCCTATATTTTGGAAATAAGGATCTATAGAGATAGATCCAATAGGTTGCTAAATCTTTCTCAAAGTACATATATAGATAGGGTATTGAAGAGGTTCAATATAGATCTCTCTAAGAAAGGGTTTATACCCATGGTGCATGGGAAACACCTTTTTAAGTCTATGTATCCGCAGACACTAGAGAATAGAGAGAGCATGAATAGAATACCATATGCATCGGCAATTGGTTCTATCATGTATGCTATGTTATGTACACGTCTAGATGCAACATTTGCTTTGAGTGTCACAAGCAGATTCCAATCCAATTTTAGAGAGGAATACTAGGTAGCTATCAAGAATATCCTTAAGTATTTGAGAAGGACTAAGGATATATTCTTGGTATATGGAGAGGCCAGTTTGGAAGTAAATGGGTATACAGATGCCAGCTTCCAATCTGACAAAGATGATTGTAAATCACAATTTGGTTATGTGTTCATAATGGGAGGAGGAGCAGTTAGTTGGAAGAGTTCCAAATAAGAAACAACTGCTGATTTCATGACAGAAGCTGAGTACATTGCTGCTTCGAAAGTAGCCAAAGAAGCAGTCTGGATCAAAAAGTTCATAACTGGACTAGGAGTGGTGCCTAGCATTATTGATCCGATTCCTTTATATCATATCAACAATGGAGCCATTGCACAAGCAAAGGAATCACGGTCTCATCAGCGATCCAACCATGTTCTCAGATGCTACCATCTCATAGGGGAAATAGTAGCTAGAAATGATGTGAAAATAGAAAGGGTTCCCACAGATGATAATGTGACGGATCCCCTCACTAAAGAACTTTCCCAAATTAAGTATGATCACCATATAAATAGCATGGGTCTAAGACATATGAGTGATTGGCTCTAGTGCAAGTGGGAGATTGTTAGAGAGTATGCCCTAGAGCCCATGTAATAGGGATGTATTTCATATGTATGAGTTTATATTCTTAATAAAAGGCATCATTCATTTATTAATGTTATGTTTAAATACATGAGTTTGTAAATCCTAAATTAATAAATGAAGTCCTAGATATTATGAACATAGTGTAAAGGCAATCATGAAAGTGTTCATGATATGAGATGTCTATTGCATGCAAATGTATTAATATATAAATATCCCTAGTCATAGAATTAACAAGATAGGGCATTGTTAATTCGGACAGACTAGCACATGTTATGCTTCTTGAATGGTTCAAGCAGTGGTTCTCATAACTGTGATTATGGAAGATAATCAAAGCTAACATGAGGGTATTTTGAAAACAATGGTTAAATTAATAGAACATATATAATTAGATTTATATGAGTTGACATAAATCCATACTCAGAATCTAATTGAGATAAGAGTGGTGAAAGGAGTAATTGCACGGTAACTATTTCTATGGAAGGGTATAGTCAAACCACTTGACTTTCCTGACATTTAGGTAGTCATGATACCTAGCTAGAGGCCAATCATGACTTGTATAATAATGTATCAAGAATATCAATGGGGATTGATAAAATGATTTAAAGGAGTTTAAATCATGTGAGTTTTAAATAGAACTCACAATTACATATTATACTGCTAATATGGACAAGAATCCAATAGGTCACACACATATAGAGAAAAATGACAAAATGGTAAAATAAAAAGGATAATAATATTTGATATTATTATGGGGATAGAGAAGTGAATAAGATAATAATTAATTAAAGAGTTTAATTAATTATGATCAAGTAAAATTATTCGCAGAACTTTTCTGATATGTTATATAAAATATAAAATTGGACCTAATTGAAATAATGTATTTAATAATTGATTATTATTGAACTATAAGTGTTATAGGGATGATATAATAATTAATAAGTCCATTGGAGGAATTATAAAGGCCCAAAAAAGTGAAGTTAGCATAGAAGCCCTCCGAAAGAAGGGCCACACGCCAACTCCAAAAAAAGGCCTTAGAGGCCTATTTCTTAGACCAAAATAAATTAAATATGTTACATAAGTGTTATGGAGCCTACATATTTAATTTGGTTGGATTTGGTATTCATTTGGGTAATTAAATCCAAGTATATGTAAAAAGGGCCTAGTTTGTGGGTTTTGTGCATAGTCTTTTGTGAAAGGGCTTAAATTAGATTTAATTGAGCCCAAATAATTATAAATAATTCTAGAAGCCCAATTAATAATTCTCCAGCAATTTTAAAGAGCCCAGTTCCATTATGAAGTTGGATTTTTAACCTAACTATAAAAATCCATGTGATGGGGAATTAGTGTTAAGAGTGTGTGAACACTTAAGAAAAGTTTCTTCTCTTTTTTTCTCTACCCTAGCCACCACTCCCAAAGCTAGCTTCTAAGGTTTTCGGCCAGCCCTTGTTTTCTACCAATTGTTGGTTCATTCTATCATTCTTTAGTGTGGATTACTCATTAGAGGTGTTCGATTTTGGATACTGTGGTTTGCGAAAACCCGGTGCGAAGGAGAATCAACTATACAACAAAAATCAAAGGTGATTTTTCTTATTCTCATTAATTTTTATATTGTAAATTAATGGAAAGATCAGATATATTGGTTAAAAATTTTAAATTTCGCTTATATATGAGATGTATGTAACCGATAATTCCCAACAAATTTATGCTAGTAGCTAGGATAAGACTATTTTAGTTAGGAGAAATCATGAATTGTTATATGGTTGCTTCTGCCTATTGTATCATCCTTAATTTGTTTAGCTAGTTAATACATGTTCATGCATATCTTTGTTATCACAGTTGCCAAGTTACATTTTTTCTTATGTCACATTAATCATTTTACTTGAACTTTACTTATGTTACATCAAGATATATCGAGGCAACTTATTTTGTGCCATGCATTCATATTTACATCCATATTTCTACACGAGTATCATTAACAGGGTATAAACTTGGAAATTGAACTTATAGCTTCTAGCTTTACATTTTAATTTTTCTTTTTTAGTTTGTGGTGTCTCCTTTTTTTGTTTAACCAAATTGAGAATGTCTATTAATCATTTGATGCTAAACACACACCCACACTTGTATTAGTTCAATTAGTAATCCCTATTGCTGTTTAATTCAGAATATCTTTTTGCTAGCCTACATTGCAAGTTTAATTTGAGTTGTTTAAATTGCCCTTGTTTGTTATTTCTTTTGCTAGCACCTTGTCAAATTTTAATTATGATGCATTTTATCCTAGGACTACTCATGTGCTTATGATGATTCATTTGTAATGTTGGAATTGGTTAACTTTGTTCTTTTGATATTGATAGTGGAACCCAAGTGATCTTGTGTTCCAATTCCTTCAGCATTATAACCCTAAGTTATTTTACCTATCTCTAGCTAGTCTTTACCACCAAATGACCAGGCAGAGCCCAATCATCCACCCCCACCAGCTTCTGTTCAAAGATAAAAGAAGAAAAAAATCCAAGGAGCCTACAGTGCCAAAGTGGCTACTTGAGAATGCTCACACAACTTACAAAATTTTATCCAACTATGAGTATTTACCTGTAGCGTATCTAGATATGAGTTTGTTGGAGAAGTTGGGGATTGAAAATTAGTTAGAGAACTATATTATAGCCATTGGGTGGAAAAAATATTTGCACTACAAGAGGCTAGTGTATCCTCACTTGACTAGAGATTTTGTGGTGACTGTCAAGTTTTATTTTGGGCATGGCGACTTTCCTGACATTGTCTCTTTCTATTTGGAGGGGAAGCACTATAAGCTGACTTTAGTGAAATTTTCTGAAGCATTGGGGATCTCTATTAATGGTCCTTTTTCTTGTGAAGATTATGACAAGAACATTACTTGGGCAGATATTAATGACCTATAAATTTGAGGTTTTTATGTTTCAGGGACCATTAAATCCCACCACTTAAAGGATCATGCCTTCAGAAATTTGCATCTATTTTTCTCTATGTCTTTCATGTCTCATGTGCAAAGTACAGGTTAAGTTAATTTACCTAAGGTGCTCATTCTATCCTGTATGGCAAGAAGCTTCCCAATTAATGGCACCTACCACTAATGGAACAAGCTTGAAGAGATTTAGCAGTAGCCCACCAAAATCAAGAAAATATCATTGGGTGGATGGGTCACTATGATTACTAGGGCCTTTAAGCACCCCCTAAATGATGACAAAGTCCTCCCTACAGTAGCTTATATTGACCAGAAAATGCTGAAGAACATGAAGGTTTTAATGACAGATGAAACTGTAGAGCACAGATTCTGAACGATGAGGAAGATGCAAAGGAGTCTGTGCAACCCTTCACCTGCCTTAAATCAAAGAGCTGCCACCTTCTCTTCTGCTCAGTACACTACACTGATGAAGAGGATGGATGCCTTGGCTGTAAACCAAGAGAAATTTAACCAGCAATAGCAGATAATATCCCTTATCCATAATGTGAATATTGAACATATTTTGAGTTTATATATATAAATGAATGGTTTATTTCACTATTGTTCGTTGTTAGTTCATGAGTTTTCATATTCTTAAGTTATTTTTTAGGTTAGATGAATGGTTTTTATCATATATCTTTGTTGGTTGTTAAGCTTATGTGGATTGAATACCATGAATGGTTTTACTTAGTTTTTCTATCATGAATGTTGTCTATTTTAGATTGCTCTGGAATGGGACTCTAGATGTGAAGGATTTTATCATTTTAGGAATAGAGTGTGGAGTGAAATAGATGAGTTTTGGATTTTTAGCTCTAGAATGGGAAAGCAAACCAAACTTGGGATTAAGGACCTATGCTTAGGCTAATTGTAAGGCTTGAGCCGGAATGGGATGCTTTACAATTAGAGTAGCTTCCTCCAAAATGGGATGTTTAGGTTGAGAGGATTATCCCGAATTCATTTATATATGACATTAGGTAAAGTAATTCACATTGGGTATGGGGTGGATGAGTGAACCTGAGTAATGCTTCTTTTATATTGATTTCTATACTTGTTAATTTTCCATAGCTTAACTCACACTAAAATTTACTGTTAGTTTCAATTTAACAAACTTCCATTACACATTTTAGTTGTTTAATTTCTACATTATAGATAATAGATAACTCATACACATAAAACAATTAGGAATTCTTTAGCATACAATTAATTTTCATAGCTTGCACACACAATCCCTTGGTTATGATATCTCGAAGTCTTAAAAATACTCCACTTATTCTTTGTTGATCTAGTACACTTGCTAGGGAATTATTCAATCTTTTATAATCTTTACACACTTTCCATCCCATTACTATGTGTGTTGGGATGATTTCATCCTTTACATTGGTTATGACAGTCATTCCCCCATTTTTAGGTACATATTGGATTGGACTAACCCAACTACTATCAGAAATGGGATAGATAATACTTGCATCAAGGAGTTTAAGTACCTCCTTTTTCATCTCTTCTTACATAGCTAAATTTAATCTCTTTGGGGTTGTACCATCAGCTTGAAATCATTTTCCGTTGGTATCTAGTGTGTACAATAACTGGGGTTAATTCCCTTCAAATCGGATGTCTCCCACCCAAATGCTTTTTTATGCTTCTTTAGTACTTCTATAAGCATCTTTTCTTCTAAACCTGTCAAAAGTGAACAAATAATTACTAGTTTTGCATTATATTATAAAAATACATATTTTAAATACGCAGGAAGAATCTTAAGTTTAGAATTATTATCTCCCTTAGGATGGGATGGTTTATCCTCCATATTTCCTTCCTCATTATGCTTTTTTTCTATCTTATTTATTAGATCCTCTTCTCTTTCTTCCACTTCCTCCTTATTCCTTAGATGCATTAAACATTCTTGAAGTTCATCATCTAAAAAAATTTTCTATTGCTTTCATTTACACATTCTTGAACATCATTTACAAAGAAATTTGACTCTTTAAAATCATAAAATGGGTGCTTTATCACTTTGTTCACATTAAATACCATCTCCTCCTTATTGAACTTTAAAGTGACCATTTACCCATGAACATCAATCAAACCATTCACCATGTTCAAAAATGGCCTTCCCACTATTAAAGTCACTTTACGATTGTCCTTCATATCCATCACTATAAAATCTATCAAAATTATAAAATTTCCCACCTTCACTAATAAGTCCTTTATAATTCGCTTGGGTTTCTTTACGAATCTATCTACCAATTGTAACATCATTGAAGTCTCTTTTATATCTCTTAGATTCAATTTTCTACAAATTGAATAAGGCATTAAATTTATGTTAATACCCAAATCACATAATGCATGACCAATAAAATTCATTTCCAATTCACATGGTAGAGTAAAACTTCCAAGATCCTCTAATTTTGCTGGAATTTTATTCATTAAAATTACACTACAAATTTTAGATAATTAAATCATTCTTGCTCACTCTAGCTTTTTCTTATTAGTACAAATCTTTTTCATAAATTTAGCATATTTAGGTATGTATAATAAAACTTTAGCAAATGGTAAATTCCAATGCAAATTTTTAAACATATCTAAAAATCATGATAATTGTTCGTTATGCTTTTCTTTTCTAGCTAGAGATGTATAAGGTAATTGAGATTTATCAAGCATAGTAGAAATAATTTTTTCCATTTTTTTCCTTCCCCAACACTAGAAGGTACCTCATCAATAATTTTGGGATTAGAAATACTTACCTCTATTGTCGGTTCCACCACTTTAGAAGAGCTCATACCATTCTTAGCTTCTTGTACCTCTTTAGCACTTTTCAAAGTGATTGCCTTTGTTTCCTTCTTTGGATTTTGGTCTACATTGGATGGAAAAGTACCTTAAGCTCTATTGGATAAGGAATTAGCAAGTTACCCCACTTGGTTTTATAGATTCTTAATGGATACATCTTGGTTTCTCATCCGAAAATCTTGGGATTTCCACCTAGCATCTTGACTAGCCATATATGCATTTTGAAAGGTCATAAGACTAGCAAATATTTCCTCTAAATTGGGTTTTTTTTTATCTTGTTAGGGTTGAGATTTTTGAAATCCTGATGGTTGGTAAGTTTGTTGATATGTGGAAGGATAGTGTGGTTGGGCTTGATTTTGGTATGGTAGATGGTTATTGCTATGGGAAGCTTGATTTTGGTTAAAGGGAGCCTTAGATTGAGGATTAGATATGGATGCTTGGTTTCCTTCCCTTTATGAAAAATTAGGATGATTTCTCCACCCTAGATTATAAGTATTGCCATAAGGGTTTAAAACATTTACTTCCTTCACCAATCATTCTCCATTCTTAATTCCAGGTGTTCCTGTATAAATATCACAATTATTAGATAAAACTGACACGTTTTAAACTTTTATCCATTTACCTCTATTTTCAGCAATTTTATTTAAGCATTAAGCATGGCAACATCATCTATATTGTGCACTCCTTGCTTATTTTGAGTGGCTCTAGAGCTTGCCCATTTAGCATTATTTGTTGCCATCTCATTAAGAAGTAAGAAAGCTTCTTCAGGTATTTTGTTCATAAAACTTCCATTAGATGTTGTATCTATGAGATACCTTGTAGCTTGATTCATACCTATATAAAAGATAAACATTAGTTGATAAATATCAAATTCATAGTGTGGATAACTTTTTAAGAGTCTCTTAAATATTTCCCAAGCCTCATGGAATGATTCCTTATATAACTACTGGAAATCATTAATGTTCTTCCTAATAAAGGTTGTTTTGATGGGTGGGAAGAATTAACATAAGATTTTCTCTTGCATTTGTTGCCATGATCGAATGGATTGATTTGGCAGCATTTGCAACCAACCCCTTGCCTTACCAATAAGGGTAAAAAGGAATAACTTAAGTCTAATGGCATTAGTTGACACATTTGGAATTTACCCTATGTAACTAATTTCTAAGAATGTATCTAAATGTTAAGCTAGATCCTCTATCTTCAAACCAAAAATTAACCTTTTTATACCATTGTGATAGTAGCAGATTTTATCTCAAAGGGTTAGTTATAAGGTATCCTAATGGTTTTATGTTTTTTATTCCACCTAGGGATAGCATAATCTCTAATGATTCTAGATCTAAACCCATTCCCTTGAAATTGATTATTTATGTCTTGTCCTTCTATTCTTGGTGTTGGATCATCAATAAGAGGTGGATTATTTTCATTGCGAGGTGGGTCCTTATGTGTCCCTTGATTTTCTAGATTTATGTTAGTTTATAATCTTCTAATCCTATGTTACGTCCTTTCAATTTTAGGATTAATAGGAAAATTTGGCTTATTTCTTACCATAAACTATTGACACCTGCAAAAATGAACAAATAAATTAAATAAAAATAGATAAGAGAAGAAAAAAACACATAAAATCCATTGGAAAATCTAAAGTAAATAACAAAAGCCAATGATTCCCCGGTAACGATGCCATAAACTTAATCGATGTCTAGCAAGTTTAATAGATTGGCTAGTAATATATGAAAATAAAATTAAGAGCCTGAATATCGAACTCGAGGGAAACTTGTGAAATTGTGAAAGATTTTAGATTTTTAGAATGAACTTGTGTGTGAGAGAGAAAATAAATCCCAAGTTTGCAATTGATAAAGGTTTAACTAAGCTAAAGACACATAAAAATTAAAAATAAATAAAAACAATATTATAGACAATTTTCACTAAAGGACTATCCACCTTAACCTATATTGCATTGACTTAGTCAAAAAGCGAACTCAAGTAATCATGAAGAAATCAGATGAAAAAGGCAAGATATCTTAAACAAGAAAACCATTCTAATCATTAAACCTTTCTTGTTAGGAATAATCCAACACTTAGCATAAAAATCTGATTTTAACCTCTTAGATGTTTATTAAACCCTTTTGCAAGAAAATTTAACTTTTATCTATTCTCAGTTTTAACTCTTCTTGATCCTAATTTATTATTACCAACACATAATTACACCTTAACTTAGAATATAATCATGCATTCATACCAATAAACCAAGCTAAGAACATGCAAACCAATAGTCATGCACAAATCAATCAACCACCATTAATTAAAATAAGTGAATAATCAAATTATAGTTAACTTATGATAAGATTTTGTACAAAACCAAGAAATAACAAAACATGCATTACATTAAGTGTAACTAAGTTATTACAATATAAAGTCAAGGATTCAAGTATCCTTTAGCAAAAGTAAAAAGAACTACCACACTTCATCTTGAAAACTAAAGCAAAATTAAAAAAAAAAAAACAAGAACATAAAGTAAAGAAGCTTCTTTGATGACTCTATAAAGAGAAATAAAGAAAAACTTCAAACTCTGAGCAATTAATCTAAGAAAAACTAAAAAAACCTAGTAAATTCATATTTAAGAGGTTATCAACTATCTCTCTTTGTTTCGATATTTTCAACCTCCTTTTATAGACTTCAAATAAGAAGTTTGGACTTTAATAAACTTCTTAAACCAAGTTGAATTAAAGTTCCACCCAAGTAGGAAGTTAAATTTCATATTTTCTCTTTGCTCACTTAGAAGAATGGCTTTAGGCACTATGGAGAGTGATTACTTGGTAAAGAAAGAAGCATTTGAATTGGATGAGTGGTCTTTTTGCCTTAGCTAAGTGATCATCCCCTTGAATATGAAATTCTTTCTCATTTTTGCATAATTGCTCCAATTTTCCTTATTTTTTGAATGAACTTTTTTTCCTTCAAATAAGACCTAAAAAATGCCAAAATTCACATTTAAACCTCAAAACACAAATTACAACTATTTAAACTTAAATCAACTAAAACAACACTAAATTGACTCAAATAAACATAAAATATACTAGAAATATACTTACAATTCACAACTATCATGTAACTAGGCCTATAATTGATTGGTATCATAGGTTGGATAGGTGTACCAAAGAAGACAGGGATCAGTTGACTAAGAAATTCCTTAAATAGTATGACTACAGCACCAGAATGGAGGTTACTCTTAAAGATCTTAAGCTACTTCAGCAAAAACATAACAAATCTTTTCATGAGTACCTCACTAGGTAGAGAAATAGGGTAATGGAGATAAGAAGGAGGCCTAATATAGCTATTATTAGAAATGCAAGCCTGTATTTGAGGGATGGATTAAAAATGAAAGGCCTGAAGGATTGGGAGTCATTAAAGGACATATCCATAGAAGCTAAAGGAGAGTACCTAGCTAGAAGGGCGAACAACAAGGAAGGCAATAGGAACAGTAGTGGAGAAAACAAAACTTGAAAAATTGTAGAAGTGTCTGTTATATAAGTGATGTGGAAAAATCACCAAGGCTAATTAGAACCGAACCCCAAGTCAATTAATGACATGGAACTTAAGAAATAAATAAACCCCGAAACCTCTAAACTACACAATATGGCATGCACATGAACAAAAATAAATCCTAATAAACTTTAAACCTTTATTCTAAAGGAAATTAAAACCTCAAGCAGAATAAAAAAGAATAGAACTAAACAAGTAAAACTTGAATAACCCAATTCTTAAATCCAAGAACAGAATTCGCCATAAAGTAAATAACTTGATAAGAATTATAGTTCTTGACATAATGGAAGAAATTAAGCCATTACCCCACAATGTAATTTTTGCCAAGCAAAAGAGAATACTCTCAAATTAATTAAATCTATCAAATCTCCCTTACAATGTTTACAATGAGGTATTTATAGCCTCATAAATGGAACAAACCCTAAATGATTAAAAGGTCTTTAATCATAGGCAGATGAAAGCAACTAAAGCCTAAAATTAAATAACTCTAAAATATAATCCATGGGTAATAAATAAAACACCTAACTAAAATTTAAGCATTTCAGCAGCCTTCCATTGCACCTATGGCTTCTGTCGCACTTACGATAGACCACATATGTTGCCTATTCTTTTCTTCTCCTATTTTCTACACATGCTTAGGAATATCTACATCAAAAAGCTAGTTAGTGGCATTATTCAAACTTAGGTAAGTCACTATCCTGGGTGTTGGGTCATTTGTGCAAAGAAGAAAGCTTGAACCACTACCCTAAAGGCCAGCGAAAAGCTAAGGGTTACCTTACTATAGAGAAGATCAATGCTGTACGTACCATTAGTACATTAGGCATCTGATTGGCTATTGTCACACCATAAGGAACAAAATTCAGGATTTGATAAATAGCAAATAGATTTCAAATCCTGAGAAGAAGGATAAGAAAAAAAAGAGGTTATAATGCCATGCCACCTACAGTGTTTATGATCAGGTCTAACTTACCTGAGTGGTATGTTATGAAAGACCTAAATAGGAATGAGTACATGGCTATTACTCTCTCCAGCTTTAATGTAACAGAGCCAAGTGAAAAAAATCAATCAGTTTTAATGATTGACTATTGGGATACCACTTTAGAGAGTGAGGATGAAAAGGCTTTGGTGCCCATTGACATTTGAAGTTTAGCTAGTGAAAGTGGGAAAGAGATAAAAGAAAAAAAAGAAATAAAAGTGGTCAATAGGAATGGAAGAGTGACCTTAGAGATTGAAAAGTAGGCAAATCTTATTATAGTGCCTACGAAAAATAAAGTTGATAATGACCAGATAATCAAGCAGTTGAAGAAGATGCAAGCACATATTTTAATTTGGGATTTATTGATACAGTCTCCCTCATATAGATAAAAGCTAGTGCAAAGCTTAAGTGAATCTATTGTTACCACCATTATTTCACCTTTTAACCTATTGGATTTGGCCAAGGCATGGACAGGAGAAAATGTAGTGTACTTTAATGTTGACCTACCTACTAAAGGAAGGAATCATAATTACCCTTTATATATCAAGGCCTAGGTGAATAACAAGCACATGGCCCGTGTAATGGTTGACGATGGTTCTTCTATGAATGTTTATCCTTTAGTGGCAATTCCTACTTTTGGACTAAATGAGAACATGCTGAGTAAATGCAACTTGACAATTTCTACTTACAACAACTCTAAAAGGGAAGTTGCTAGGACACTTAAGGCTTTAGTGAAGATTAGACCTATCGATACTGAGGCTGAATTTGTAGTGATGCCTAATCCAACTAACATTTTTGTACTGTTATGAAGGCTATGGTTTCACAAGTTGGGTGGGGTGCTTTCCATATTACATCAGATGATCAAGATCGCCCATGATGGTGAAGTGGTGACTATTAAAGATGTAAGGGAGAACCAAGTGTCTGTATTTGAGATAGTCAAATAGCCTTTTAGTGGATTTCATGTATCAGTTATCATTGATGAAAAAGGTAAGGGTAGTTTTGCTGATAGCCCCCAAGTGATCAACATGCTTAAAAAGATAAACTCCTACCAGATGTTGGGTTAGGAAAGAATTTGCATAGGCCTCAGACTGCCATAGTTGCTAAGGGTCAGAAAGATAAAAAAGAGTTAGGCTTTACCAATCCCAATCAGAAGGGTAAGGGAAGGAAAGCAATGAAAGAAATTTCTCATATCTCCTAAAGCTTTATGCAGCTTTACGTATTTACCTTTACTATGGAAAGAATGAACTTTCATCTGATAGGAGATGAGATAGTGCATGGTTTTGAGCTGTTTAATGATGTATTCGACTAGGAGCAAGGGATTATCAAACCAATTAAGGGTTTTTTGGATGAAGGGTTTCTCCTGCACCATTCAGCTTAGGGCAATGAAATGCCTGTAAAGATCATAATAGAGAAGTTGCTTGCTGCTTAGCTCAAAGGAAAAAGGAAGTTAGAGGTTGAGCATTTATCCAAGGTCGAGGTTGGAGAGACATCTGATGCTGCCAAGACTGACAAAAATGGTTTCATTGATATTGTTTATGTTCCTGGACTTTTTTATAAGAACTTGATTGCTCTTTTGATTATATTAATAAGATGAACAATTTTGCTTACTTTTGTGATGTTTCTTTTTATTTCAATATGCATTATCATGATCACAAACCATTCATATTTTACATTAACTCAACAAACATATGTTCATTTAATCTTAAAACAAAAAAATCCAACAAACAATTATTAGCATCAGATATAACTCTTGTAAAGAAATAAAGATTTAAGAGAATATTAAAAAAATATGAAAAGTCTTTGCCTGGACCTATGAAGACATGCTGAGAATAGATCGAGAAGTTACTGAACCTGCCATCCTAACATATCTAGGATATAAAATAGTTAAGTAGAAGCTTAAGAGACTTAGGCTAGAGTGAGATGAAAGGTTAAAGATGAGGTTAGGAAATATATAGAGGCTAAGTTCTTAGTAGGAGTTTAGTACCCTATGTGGTGGCAAATGTACTTCATATGTAAAAGAAGGATAGAAAGGCTTATGTGGATTATAGTGATGTAAACAAAGCTTGCCCTAAGGATGACTTTTCCCTTCCTCATATAGATATTTTGGTTGAAAGTGCACTGTTAATACCTTGTATAATTTTACGAATAGATATATCAAGTATAACAAAATTTTAAACATGATAGTAGATCGAATTAAAATAGCCTTCATAACTAAATGGGGTACATATGCATACCAGGTTATGCCTTATAGGCTTAAAAATGCAGGTACTGCCTATTGAGGATGGCAACTAGGATACTGGATGACTTAATTCACAAGGAAGTGGAGGTATATGTGGATGACATGATGATAAAGTTAGTTACTTGAGAAGGTCACTTTGATGCATTAGAAAAGTTCTTTTAGAGAATCAACAAGTATAACCTTTACCTTTAACCCAAAGAAATGCATCTTTAGGGTCACTTCAAGTAAGCTTTTAGGGTATATAGTGAGCCAGAAAGTTATAGAGGTGGATCTTGATAAAGTAAGAGCTATCAGGAAAATGTTAGTATCCCAAAAAGAATAGAAGGTTAGAGGGTTCTTAAGGAGAATTTAATACATAATAATGTTTATAGCCAAGTTGACTTCAATTTGTGAGCCAATATTCAAGCTATTCAAGAAGGATCAGCCAGTCATTTGAAATGAGGATTGTCAAAAGGTATTTAAACCCCCAGGGAGCATTTATTGCATCTGCTAGTACTAAAACCACCTTAGGTAGGTAAGCCTCTAATATTATATGTAACTTTAGAGGATAGTTCAGTGGGGGTAATAATGGCTCAAGACTTAGGGATTGAGTATAAAGTGCACTACCTCAACAAGAAATTCATCTCTTATAAAGCCAAGTATATATAAGTCAAAAAGATTTATCTAGTAGTCTTATTGGCATTGAAGAAATTAAGACACTACTTTCATTCCTATAGGATATAAGATGTGGCTAAACAGAACCCTTTTAGGTATCTACAAGAAGCGCCCTCACTCTTAGGAAAGATGGGAAGTTGGTTGATTCTCCTCTAAGAGTTTGATATAGAATACATTACTATGAAAACCATTAAAGGGAGAGTAATGGTGAAATTCCTGGCCAATCAACTATTAGAAGGTGAATAAATGACTTATGAATTGCCCGATGATAACATTATGGCTATAATAGTCCAGGGTTGGTACACTAAAACACACTAATAATATAGTTATAATTCACAATAGTCAAATCATCAAATTAAAAGTTAAAATGTCAATAAGATAACGATAATTAGTCAAATAAGTGTTAATATGCCGACAACCTAGTAGTAAATAATAAACCAAAAATTCACTTCCGCATGTGGTACATATCTACATTTTGAAATTTGCTTCCTCATGTATTTGTCTTTTATCACTTCGCTCTAAACTTTGGCAAACCTAGACACTAGTACACTAGTTTTCCCAAACTTTGGGGTAAACTGTAGACATTAGGCAAGTGTTAGCCTCTATCATAGTTATCTAATGAGAAAAATGTTAAATTAGGAACAACTAGAGAGCAATGGCACTCTATTTTGCTTTAGCATTGGCCTTTTAAAAATATTCCATCATAAATTTGAAGGGTCAAAACATAGTGTTTTATTGGTATGTATGTGTTTCTCTCTCTAGCAAGGGTTAAATTAGTGCATTTGTAGGCCTTGGATTGACTTAAAAATGAGTCACGACCTTCAGTCATGTGTCAAAATCATGACTCGCTTCTGAGTCACAGCTTAAAGGGGTGACTCACTTCCCCTTCCTTTGGATCGTGATTTAAGTTTGACTCTGGTGAGTCATAGCCAAGATCATGACTCACCTTTTTTTTTGCCAAAAAGTTCATTTTTTGGACTTTTTTAAGGGGTTCACATTTTAGTTAAGACCATGACTGGGTTTTTTCTATAAAGAATTTTAAATTTCTTGCAAAACAGAGGATTATTCTTAAGATAAAAATCTTCTACCTTTTTTAGTCCTAATCTAAGACATTTAAAAGTAATGATTTCTCTTAAATAAAAGTAACAAATTATTTAGAAAAAATACCAAAAAATCTAGAGAGAGAAAGTAAGGAAAAACTCTCTATTTTCATTTGGTTTTTAAAGGAGAAAAAAAAAGGAGGAAGTGGAAAAAGGGTGCTCTCACTAGATTTGTGAAGTAGCCCCACTAAAGGTAATGTAAGAGGCAAACTCATAGATCTTGTGTAGATCTAGGACTTTTGATTTTGAGTTTTTGTTAATCATCCATGCTCTATTTCTTATATTTGATCTTTTTATAATATGTTATTCTTCATGTTCTTGTGTAAATAATGTTTGATAAGTATGTTTTCATGTAATATTACATTTTATGCATGAATATCTTATTTGTATGTGAATTTAGCTAAGTTTGATGCTTGTTGGTTGCAATTTTCTCTCTCTAAAGCATGTTTCTCGCACATGGTGATTTTGGTGTAATTTATGTAATTTTGGGTTTTAAAGTTGTTTTGTGCATATAAGTTGATTTTAAAAAGTTTAAAGGTGTTTTCTTGAGCATTGAGTCCTTGTAATGTAATTTGGAAGTTTGAATTTAGGTTATGGCATCGTTCTAGTAACCACTTGACATTCCAGAGGTGACTCACGGCCTTAGGCCATGACTCGCCCTTCAACTCTAGAATGAGTCCATGACTCACTTTTGGCCCTTCGCCTTTGGTTTTTATGTGTTTTTCTCCTTTTTTACTTTAATTTCTTATTATTTTTTATTTATTTTTCACTTTTTTTTATTGTAATTAGTTTTTTTTTTCTTTTAGTTTTTTTACCTTGCTTAATTTCTCCTTTTTTCAATTTTGATTTATTAACCAATTGATGTTATTTTATTTTGATTTTATTTTATTTTGGATAAAATGCATTGTGAGTTTGCGTGGAAAATTAAAGAGTTGGAGATTAAGCCCACTCGATTTAATGTCGGGATTTTTAAATTTATTCGATTATTTATTCATTTATTTTATATTTTATTATTTACTTTATTTTCATAAGATAATTTGTAATAAATAGTAAAAAAATGGTATTTCTAGCATGACAATTAGAGAAAATTCACACTATGTGTTTTCTACTTAATTAATCAATATTTTATAAAAATGAACCAACATCCATCCTTCTTAGCGTCATAGTTGTATACATATTTATAAAATACGCATGGGGAACCAAAGTTCCTAAAATGATTAGTAAACTAATTTATGCATGTCTTTTATTTCTTTATTATTAATAAACATCATTTTTTCATAGAATAAGAAGGGACGGTAAGCCGAAAAAGAAAAGAGTTCACCTAAACAAGACATACGAAATCTAAACTATATGTATGGTGTCCAATTGGATAAGAGGCTTGAAGAACCTACAAAAGGGAGACTAACTCGGTCGCACTGGGCATTAGTACTCTAATGCTCAAGTTAGCTATCAAAATATCTGGAGAAAATGTATAGAGAGAGAAAGCTAGAGAGCGATCAAGTGTACATTTATGAAAGAACCTACCATATTTATATAGCAAAATCTTGAATTGTAGCTTAACTGTAGCCCTTTAATAGTGGGCTTTAGTCTTTTGTTATTGGGCCTTTTTGGTGTGCCCTTAATGAGCTAGTCTTATGGGTATCATTATGTACATTATTTTTCATGTGTTATCATTTGCCCCCTTCAAGCAGTTTGATCGTTTCTCAAAAGAGATCGAAATTTTGAGTTAAGGTGTTTTACCATTTTATGATCAGTGATAAGGTTCCTATTTTTTGAGATTGGGATCAAGTTACATCAATCATTGCTCCAAAGTTGAAGAATGGATTAATCGGGAAAAATAAATATCAATTTGGAATTTTAATTACTTCGATCAAAATGCTCATCGATGGAGAAAAATGAAACTCCAGTCGAGAGACTAGGATTTTTATTACTTTTTCGGGATATATGTTAATTAAGGTAAATGAAACTCTAGTCAAGAGATTGGGATTTTTATTACTTTGATCAAGATGTACATCGATCGAGAAAAATAAAACCTAGTCGAGAGATTGGGATTTTTATTACTTTGATCAGGATGGACATCAATCAAGAAAAATAAGATTTCTTTATGAAAACAAATTTTATAAACATGAACTATTTTTTAAAGTTTACTTTCCCGACCTATTTATTTGACATTTTTCTATTACCTCTATTTTATGAGGGAACTTTCAAAGTCGTGCCTCTTTTCTTTCCTAGTTCAGGTTTCTGGCATTCGACTATTCGCTTTCCTTTGTTTGTTTTGTTTTTTTATGAGTTTATTTTAGAATTACCTGAGGGTGTTACTAGTCATTGTTGGCCATGTTTATCAATTCATCTATTTGACTAATATTCAGATCGTTCCCCCTTTGAAGGGTCAATCGATTGTTTAAAGATTGAGAATTTGGCTTCATATTAATGGAGTGAATGCATTGATCAGGAATAACATCGATTGAAATAATTCATCAATCTAAAAGGATAGGATAAATGTGTTGATCGGGATAAGTCATCGATCAAAATTAATAAAGTTATCAATCAAAGAGACTTGGAATACATCAATCGGGATAAGTCATCGATCGAAATTAATAGAATCATCAATCAAGGAAACTAGGATAAATACATTGATTGGGATAAGTCATGGATCAAAATTAATAAAATCATCAGTCGAGGAGACTGGAATAAATATGTTGATTAGGATAAGTCATCAACGAAATTTATAGAATCATCAGTCGAGGAGACTGGGATAAATACGTCGATCGGGATAAGTCATTGATTGAATTAATAAAATCATCAATTGAGAAGACTGGGATAAATATATTGATCGAGATAAGTCATCAAGCCAAATTAAGAAAATCGTTAGTAAAAAAGATTAGAATAAATAAGTTGATTGGGATAAATCATCGATCGGAATTAATAAATATTAATACATTATGAAAATGATATATTATTAAAAATATATTGTGAAGAAGAAGTTTAACACACATAAAATGATGCGTTGGTGCTCATGAATTAATAAAATAAGCAAGCAATTATTAATCAAAAAACTCACTAAACTCAATAGGGAATGAATGAGAGATCCTAACAATTGAAATAAATAAGTAAATAAATAGGGCAGGAGGAAGCTCTTACCATAAAATGACACATTAAAGCTAAGCCTTGGCAACTTTAGAACTAAGAAGGGTAAGCATTCCTTGGTTTTGGGATTGTTCAAGCTTGCCTTCCTCTTCCCAAAGCTTCTACATTTGAAGCATTCTTATAATAATAAACTCCTTGGTTTTGGGATTTTTTTAAGATTTGATCTCTGTAAGATTTTTTATTTTATTTTTATTTTCAAACTATAAATCTTGCAAATTCATCAACATATTGCTGGAAGAATTGTTCAATTCGTTAAGGCTCTAGTTTTCTTCCTTAACTTGTTGGAGGTCTTTACGTAGGTCATTGTTGAATATATCCATCTTTTCAATCATTTGGACTTTTCTTTGAAGTTCTAAAGCTTGAGTTATTTGTTCTTCTAGATAATGAGAGTGCAGTTTCGACAAAGTTTGTAAAGTAGCTTCAACTTGAAGAAACTGTGACTGCTCAACTACTTACAATGAAGTGGATTCTAAAATTTTTCCAAATCATGCTACTTCTTTGAAAGTTGTTTGTCCTTGTATCTTTTATGCCAAAATTTCTAGCTCCACTTGTAAAGATTGATTATTCTTTGGCATGAAAAGTTTTGCTTTCTAATTAATAAATTTTTTATAATCTCCAAACACTATTCATATCAAAATTTAATAGATATTCAGCTTTTACTCCAGTGTTGATATCTTATAGGTAGAAGCAAGCACTTGTATTCAGATTTTCTTTTCCATTTAATCACAGAAGAGCTTGAAGTGAAACTTGACTTTTCATAATTTGATGTTCTGCACAAATTGGCTTCATACCAAACATGCTAAAAACAAAACTTTCCAAGCAAGAACATATTTCTAACACAGTTGGCATTTTCAAGCTATATTATTTCTTTAAATAATATATAGAACAGATGAGCAATGTTTATTATCTTATCTTCTAAGAGTCCAGTGGAAAGTCCTCCTAGTTTTGTGACATGCAGACCATATAAACATTGGTTTTCACCATAAATGAACCATATTCATCGAAGTATGTGTTTGAATGGATTTTTTTATGAAATTGGCTTGCACCAACCTTTAAGCAAAAGTGTACTATGCTTATTTACAATTAGCAACTTATCAACTAGTTTAAGGCATTTTTCTTTAAGTTTAGAATGGCAAACAAAGTTGAAATTCATTTTCAGCAATCATCTAGTAGTAAGAAATTAAAACATCAATGGTTTACCAACATTAAACAGTGATTGTTATAGCTAGAAGCCAATGCTGGTTGTGGCTTTAAGAATTTTTTTGAGACTATAGGTCCATGAATTTCTTTTTTCCCTTTGTTTTCATGGTGTTAGCAGTAAAAATTCAATAACACAAAGTTCATGTTCTAAGGCTTTGTAAAATAGTTAGTAAGTATAATAAATTGTATAATGGAGAAATTTTTTCTACGATATAAAGTATAATCAGCAAATAAAACCAAATGATAAGCATTACTTAGGTTTTGATTTTCTTTTTCCTAGCCATAATCTGAAAAGTCAACTATTCCATTTGTAATGCTAGGCTCTTTTTCTTTACTATAAATTTAATATCGTCGGTAGCTGCACACTAGTTTCTAGAGGCATTAGTTCTAGCTAATTTGACTCCATAGCTATACTTAGCTGCTTCTTCGATCTCTATATACGATGCAGATGGGATGCTGGATTGCTTTCCACCGCCCTCAATATGTGATGCACATCCAACAATTGAGAAGCTTTTCATTTTATTTCTTTTTTTTAAAACATTTTGAGCATTTCTCCAAGATAGCCTTAACCAAGACCATGTATTCATTATCTTTAATTAGCTTACTATTTTCTTCCCATATCGTTTAGAAGCCATATAGATTGGGTAGGAATCACTTTTATGCTGTCACTAAAGGTGGATCTTCGCTAAAGAGGTTCTTTCTCTATTCTTTTTGTTTTTGTAAAATCAAACTCAAGCCTTTTACCTCTCGAATGGTGATCGTCCTTTACCTTTCGCCCGAAAATAATCAACTCCTTACCTTTGCTGGTCGCCTTGGAATCACCAGCAGGATTAGCTTCTAAGGACTATAGGGGGAAGTCTTCATTGCACCGAATTTGATGAAAATTAGGTCTAGGGCTCGCGCCTTATACGATGGATAAGGTTTTGTGGTTGCCACTTCAGTGGTGACTTCGATATATATATATATATATATTATTTCTTTTGATAAATAGAGATCTAAACCAAACAAAGAAAGAGGAAAAAGATTAAGTCACTACAAAAAATTGTTAATTAGCGACGACAAATTTTGTCGCTAATTAAAAAAAATCCATCGCTAAATTTAATTCGTGACGCCGCGACAAATAGTCGCTAAAAGGCCAATCACGAATATATTAGTGACGAAATTCAAAATCAGTCACTAATTTAGCGACAAAAAATTTCATCGCTAATTTTTTTTCATCGCAAATTTATATTCCTAATTAGTCACCGAATTATAATAATAATATTTAGCAACTATATTTTCCGTCGCTAATTTAAAATTTACTGTAAAAATTAGTGATGAAATATTAGTCGCTAATATTATCGCTAATTATTTCTTCAATTATATCTATTACACATTGGCGACAGATTTTCTATCGCAAATTCATTGCTAAATTATTTCATAATTGAATTTTTTTGCTGTATTTTAAAATTTTAATCCTGTATACAATAATCGCTATTTATTTATTTATTTTAATCCTGTACATAATAATAATCTTACACATATTTATTCCAAATCAAAATATATTCCAAACTACACAGTTTGAAAAATATATATTATAATTGTTTGTAATTCAACTTTTCTATTAATTTAGAACAAATTATGAATTGTTGCAAATTACAGAGTGCAATTGGGTAATTTCTTAAACATCTTTTCATATACATCAAAACAAATAACATGTGCATTGTGTATTCAACTAAAATCTTATCCTAGTTCCCCATCAACTGAATACTTCAACATATCAAGGGATACAAAAATAATATATTAAAAAAGAGGCTAATTTCTTCACCTAAGAGCTGCAGCAATGCCACTAGCAACCACTCCCATAGTTGTTACAGCAATGCCTATGCCAATTATACCATATGTGGAAAAAAATAATAATAATAATTAGTAGCTCCACTGAGAGATGGAATTCATTGCTTTACAGAACTAAACAAACAATAACTTACCAACACTTTCTAGATCAATTTGATAAAAAGTTCAATCCTCTGTGCCTTTCATTCATTACCATTCTATTTTGAAGAGAGCATAAAGAAAACCTTAACTAATTTTCTTATGATTCATGAGTAAAGGAAGTTAATAGTTTCACTTATAGCTAAATTGATGTTTAAAGTTCCAGAAAGATGGTAATAAATCAAGTTAATAGTTTCACTTACAGCTAAATTGATGCATAAGAGAACCCATTAGTAGATGGGTTTGACTGATTACATAACAATAGATCAATACACACTTTGATCATCAAAGGCATCAATGCTAATTATGGATTGGATAGAACTAATAAAAATCAGTATTTACAAATATCATGACAAGTCTAAGCCTTAAATAGCAGACAAAACATCCCTTAATTACAGTGCCTTTAGTCTGTCAGCAATTTGTTTCCAGCGTTCTTGAATTCAAAGAACAATCTTAGGAACATTTAATTACATACAAGTAAGGTTCTAATGAATATGATGGGTCAATAAAAAAATATATAAATGCAGATATACGAAATTAGCAGCTGCAACTCCTATATTTCACATGTAAATAAATTATGGCAAGGTATAAACAGAACCTAGATTAGATAGAAAAATAGATGCAACAACTTTAGCTCTTGGATGACTCCATTTATGTTTCCACCGAATCACAAATGCAAACTCTGAGTTGAGCTTGCAGATTCTTGATATCACAAATGCAAACTCATAATCGGAATTTCAAATCCCTGAACATAAATTCTCAATCTCTAAACATAAGCCTCCATCTTTATAGTAAAAATCTCATATGGCCTGCACCATGCTTTTAAAATGAGCTACTTTTTGATTTATATAACCGCTTTTAAAATGAGCTACTTTTTGATTTATATAACCAATGATTAAAATGTACAGGCTTATTAATTTCCAAAGATAGGGATGTGAAAGTTACGTCTTGGACATCTTTGTTAATTGATCCTTTAAAAAAGTCTTATTTAAGTTATATGTAAGATGTCTGAAACTTAATATTCAATTAATTAAAATTACATTACTTCAACTTCTCCACATATTAGAGTACATCCAACTATAATTAAAGCATTGCTATTTATAGCCCTGGTAAAGCCACAAAAATATTTAAAAAATGGATACTTCTGCTAGGTTGCTCTGAAGAGTTATCAATATCAAACAACACAGGATGAAAACCAGAGTAATGATAACCACCCAAAGGAAAGAGTTGCTTGACAAAATTAATTTAGAATCTTACCAGCCTTATACTATTAACTACTGCCATTACCACATACATATACCACAAACCTAATTTTAAGAAATGGCAGTAGTTAAAGCGCATAATAATAATAATAATAATAATAATAATAATAATAATAATAATAATAATAATAATAATAATAATAATAATAATAATAATAATAATAATAATAATAATAATAATAATAATGATGATGATGATGATGATGATGATGATGATGATGATGATGATGATGATGATGATGATGATGATGATGATGATGATAATAATAATAATAATAATAATAATAATAATAATAATAATAATAATAATAATAATAATTTTTTAAAGCTAAACAATCGATGCTAGTTAAAACCAAACCTAACCAATAAAAATAGATGTTATATGAATTACAAAATATTTCTTCTTAGTAAATTCTAGATCAAAAATTTATATTCCAAATTAGATAATTCTGAACCATAAAACTGAAATTCAGTCAAAACAGCAATACCAACACCGTGATGCTCATGACAGAAATTCAAACATCCCAAAAAATGCCAACAGTAATGAGCATGTCCACTATATTAGTAAAGAGAAAAAATTAATGGTGCAAAGCATACAATTCACGCCTCAAAGCTAATAAGAAGTCAAGAGCTACCTTAAGCCGAAGAGAGAGATCTTTGAAACCTTGAACAAGTTGTGGCCAAACTCTCCATACCCTCTAACTTGCGGCTTGCAATGACATCCATGAATTCCATATAAATGCAAGTCTAAGGCTTAAATAGCAGACAAAATATCATGACTATTAGCATGTCATAGTTTTGAGTTCTTCATTTTATTCAAATTAAAGCCTAAACGCAAATATTACAATGCTGTCAAACAAAACAAGTTCTGCTTTTTTTCTGGAGTTCAGTTGAAGGAATTCTCCAATACTCACAACCTACAAACTTTTTATTTGCAAGCAAAGAGAGTTCAAAGGAGTTCTGAGAAGTTTAGGAAGCTGATATTCAATAAAAGCTTCAAAAACACATTTGGGGTAGAGGTGATAACATTCACTAGGCTGCACATGACTAGCCCTACCTCTTCTTTGCAATAAAGAATGAACCAAGATAAAGCATATCAGATTTGAATAAAGACCAAATGGAGAAAAGGATAAATGAAGATACATAAAATGTTGCTGAAGATGCTAGTCAAACCCTAACTAAAAACATATAAGGTAAGCAGAACATAAAAATCATGACTGTAACTCTTTGATAGAGCCTAATAACATACAAACTCGTTGACTGCTATCCAACTCAGTTGTAGGAATTCATTTTTAAGCCTGTTTTTCAAATTCTTCTTTGTAGATTTTTGCTATGTTATACAGACTAATTCTTCTCTGTGGTATACTTTGTCATAAAAATTTCTATGGTTGTAATATATATGCATATGCACACTCCAAAGTGAAGAAAAAAATTCCTCTTTTGAGAGTCTTGGTTCACACAAGCCCCCCATTAAGTCAAACAAACTAGGTGTATTGAATTAAGCAAAAACTGACACCAGTAATTTGTGAACAGGATTTTCCAAAAACAAAGAAGCATGAATGCAGTTGCATGGCATACATAACAACTCAGCCATGCTTTCAGAAGGTAGCGATTGCATTGCCATATCTGAATCTTGTGCTTGTAATAGAGCCATCAGGAGTTGAATGGCACAATTTTTTATTTCATCTCCCAAACGTCCACCCTCTGCAATCTTAAGCACATAAAAAGCTAATCTATGTAAATAAAAAACTTATCTATGTAGACAATTAGATTTAAAGGAAAATCATTATATTAAAGGACAATCATTATATTAAACTTCCTCCCCTATTTTCCTTGGGTTGAGGACAATCATTATATTAAAGGATAATAATTGAAAGTTGTTATTGACAGTAGAACGAAGAATGATTGTCATAGGGGATTTAAGTTTGTGTAAGATGATGAATAGGTAGAACAAGAACCAAAAACCATAGCAGACTTGCAGTCAACTTCAACATAGATAAAAGGGTGTGATTACGGGGTAAGCATATAAGAGAACTACATTATTTATGATCCAATAGTTCTATCCTTTTACAACATTTCTATTAAATTGTCAATCTCTTAAAATAAATCAAGATGAGGTTACAACTCTTTTAAAACTTTAAGAACAGAAAATTAAAACTAGGTACAATTCTTTACCAATTCATGCTATATACAATGTTCACTGTATAACGAGATAATAAGCAAATATGATAAGAAGATGGGGATAAGACACTATTATATATAAAAATGAGAATAGATAAGGCAAGCAGTAACTAGGTTTAGAACCCTTGGAAAAATGTAAAGGAGCTAACTTCAATAAAGAGTCTCGCTGAAAAATGTTTGGAATTTCAGAAATAAAGGGATATGATAGCATTAGTGACATATATGAATTTGTTAAATACAAAATGATTTCTCTAACATCAAATACTCAGCCCAACAATCACATAATTTGAGCTTTCTTTCACTAAAGGCTGTCTTTTAATTTGACAGTAAAGTTTAGCAATGCACAAGTGCCAGAAAAAAGGGAAAAAGAATAAATCAAGAAACCAAGCATTAGCTGCACAATCTATCAGTTAGTAGGCACCAACCTTTGATACACGAGTTTCAAGATCTGCAAAGCCATCTTCAGTAAATGATTCATCAATTGCTTCATCATTATCTAGCTCTCCAAACAACTTAATTTCATCAATGAATACCCCTTGTTCAACCAAAACCTGCCAAATAATATGTTCAGAAACTCCGGGTCACAGAACAATTACTAACTGAGAAGGAAAAGGGCTTTCGAAAAGCAGAAGACATTACCAGCAAGAATAGAGAATGCTGGAGGAAAGGGTTGAAAGACTATCACGGATAATTTAACTAATACTGTCAATAATCTGGAGAGGACATTATATGTTTAGAGTTTAATTTTCAAGTTAAAGAAATATGTAAAATAGAGGATTAGTTTAGAGTTTTTACTTTTTTTCTTTTTAAGTATCATATGATAGTCACCTAAATTCAATACGAAAATGTGTTTTTCAAATTATATCACAAAGTGCAAGCTGCATAGGTCAAAGAATAAAAATGGTGAACTTCAAAATTCCAATTTTACAAATTAAAGACAAAATTACTATGTTCTTAAATTTAGAGATAAATTTGTATTTTTAACAGTTTTAAAATGTCATACGTCTACAATGTATAAATAGGATTTTACGTGTCCTAGACTAGTCAATATTAAATTTACCATTTCCTTTTAAGGGAAATACAACCCCTTGAAATGCGCAGGCAATGTGGTAACAAAGATTAACCCATAAACAGACAGCTCATATGCATATATTTATACTAATATATTAATTCATTTATTTCAATTTTACTGTCAGTTTCATTGGTATTTTGCCCACAAAACACACCCCGAAACTTGTTCCTCATGCAAAGCCATTACTCACCATCTCATTGCTTACATGTCACCATATTACACATTCCCCTTCCTCCTTTAAAACACCACATTGGCATGGCCTTTTCTCATCTGTATTTTCCTAAGAAACTAACACATGATATCTAATTCTATCTCTTTCTAGTTTGATCAAAATGGCCGACCGATCACAAGCACACCAGGTTCAAGTGCACCCATAATGCTATGACCCTGGTTTTGGGTTAAGGGTTAACAACAGAAGGGACCATAAGCCTCTAAAATGCCAAAATTTCAGGTTGTAGTGGTTTCTTTGCAGTAAGTGGTGAATGAGGCTGAAGAAATTGCACGGTACAGGTCAGCACATATCCATACAAATACTACAATTAAAAATAAAAAAAAATATTTTTTTGTATTTAATCACCATTGAATAAAATTACACCTCAAGAAAAGAAAAAAGAGATAGGAAGCACACACCTAAAGATATAATCAAGAGAAAGCAACCTGTGATAAATAGCAAAATCACCACCAACATAAGTCACAATTAGGCTACCTACATCAGGGTGTAGCCAGCTCCTTTAAGGATTACCTGTGGTGCGTGCATCCTGAATATAAAGAGACCTCATGCGCAAACTTCAAAAGGTCTTCTTTGGAGGCAGGGGTTGTAATCTCCTTCAGAAGAAGAGCCCCTCAGTCCAAGCCCCCCCAAACAGTATTTAAAGATAGTCCCATCTAAAATTGAATATCCACTGCTTGACATAAGCTTGAAATCTGATGCTCTTTCCTCAGTACTCTCTAAATCATGTGGTGAGTTTTCTGCTTCATTAATATTCTCTGAAATTGCCTCCAACTTTCAAATTTCATATAGTTTTAATGGAAAAGACCCTTCAAATAAATAAATCAATCAAACCTAGGAGCGAAGAAAATGCATAGTAAAGCTAATAAAAGTACCGGTGCTGGTGCCAGAGTCGGCACCAAGGAAGACACCGCCGTTATAGGTGACACTGATGATAGTAGTGCCCATGGAGTGAGAAGCGTTAAGATCCAGCATATTGGTAACTAGGATTTGACAACTCAAACCAAAGTGCTAGCGATTTTGAAGTAAAACCCTAGAGGCGGCTCCAACTAATGAGAAAAGGAAAGAAATGAAGAATGAGGCGAAGGGAAGGGGCAATTAGGGTTTCTAAAAAGAAAAAAAAAACCCCACTTTCATTCTACAATATCAGTAAAATAAGGATAATTTTGTAAATATATTACCCAATTTTTTATTTATATAGATATATGTACACATATTTAATTTAATAATTCATATATTTAGAGTTTTTTTCTTTAAATATGATTAGAGTTTACCTATCTAATATTTGTATTAAATTTTTTAAAAAATTGAATAATAAAAAATATATTTTGGACAAATTAAAAATCTATAATATAATAAGATTGCCATGAATTAATTGAATAGCACTAAATTATAGGACAAGCATATAATACTAGATTACCAAGATTTCATTGCTCATTTAAATATTGACATAATGCAACTAAAAGTAGATAAAAAGGACTTTTCAAGGTACCACCTGTAGTTTCCCACAAGACTCCGCCAACAAAGAGTTTTTTACAACAAGAGAATAAGAATAAAAAATCCAAAATTATTTTATAATTAATGTCTATAGAATATTATTAAAATTTAAAAAAAAAGCAAAATGAGGAGTAAAAATATTATAGTTAATATCTAGTCAATATTATTAAATATTTTAAAAGTGATCACATGCTCTAAGTCCATGTGATTTTTTATCTTATTTAATTACTTTTTTGTAATTTTAATTCTCAAATTTTTTAAAATAATTTTTAATCTTAATTAGTAACAATAAATGTGTATTTGTATTTTTCATTTATATTATAATACTTGGAATAATCAAAATTAAAAAATTTTTAAAAATTTTATTGAAAATAAGCAAATAATATTATATAGGGTAAATTTTGAAATTACTAAAATGTTCCTACCAAATTTCATCATTTTATCTTTGTATTCAAGGATAATTTTGTAATTAAATATATATAACTAAAATTTTTAATAATTTAAAATTTGCTCAAAATTTTAACAAAATAAAAATAAATTATAAATTTTTCATAATCATTTTAAATGAAATAATAAAGTTTATATTACGATTTTGTAAATATTTATTTTTATTAATCTCGAACACGTAAATATGTAATAATCGTAACAATTAGTTTCTTATTATGATGAAAAATGTAAATTTTCTAAATAAATAATTTAAATTTTGGTATAATTGATAAAAATTATTATCAACTTATAAAATAATTTATAATTTTCTGTTACAAAATAAAATATTCATTTCATATTCTCTATATTAAAATTACTTGAAACTATACATAAATCATGTGGGTGAAATTAAAAAAAAAATTATTTTTTAATTCATTTGTGACAGATTAGTGACTAAATATATCCGTCGCTAATTGTATTACTTTAACATACTATTAGCGACGAAAAGTTTACGTTGCTAAACCATCGCAAAAAAGGCGCTATATTTTTCGTCCAAAATTAGCAACAAAAATGTTCGTCGCTAAATTTTCTGGAACTAATTTCATGAATAAAAAATTATAAAATTTAGCGATGGAAAATTTATTGCTAATTTAATTGCAAAACATGACGCGTATACTTTTCACCAATAATTTGTGACTGTTTATTTAGTTCGTTGCTATTTCGTCGTTAAAAAATAGAAAATATCCTTCTCACGACGGAATTATAAAACAGTTGCGAATCCATCGCAAAATTTGCGATGAAAATAGTGCCATCAGTAATTTTAGTTGCTAATTGGCAGTTTTTTTGTAGTGAGTGAACACAGAGCCTAAAAGAGACTATGATTTCCACTTGTGAGAATGCTTATTGATTTCCTATATCTTTAACTATAGCCTTCTAGAAATTCTTCATGGATTTAGCTCAAACTCCTTTATAGATTTTAGGAATGTAAAAGTAGATCTAGGTTTTTAAGCTGAAAACTTTTACTAAAAGTGGTTATCTATCATTTATCTGGGCTCAGGTTGAACAACTCAACTCTGGTGCCATCTCTCAATAAAAAACACCAAATGATAAACATTATATTTTCATAAAATAAAAATGGATAGCAAGCCAGAAAAAAAGAGTTCACCCGAATATGATGTATTGAATTCAAACTATATGTATGGTTGTTGATTGGATGAGAGGACTAAAGAACCTGTAAAAAAGAGACTAGCTCGATCAGATCGAACATTAGTACTTCGATACTTAAGTTAGCTATCAAGATATCTAGAGAAAATATTTAGAGAGAGAAAGTTAGAGAGAGATCAAGTGTAAATTTATGAAAGAACCTATAATATTTATAGAGTAACATCTTGAACTGTAGCTTAACTATAGCATTTTGACAGTTGGCTTTAGTCTTTTGTTATCGAGCCTTTTTGGTATGCCTTTAATAGGTTGGTCCTATAGCTCTCAACTTGTACATTATTTTTCATATTTTATCAAGTATTCTTTTATATTATTTGGTCAAATTATTTCTTGTGCAATTAATTATAAAAACTCACTAAATGATTTTAAACCAATTTGAGAGGGATTTTTTGATAAAAAAAGGGAATAATGTCCTGATTTTTACATTTAAAATAACATGTAATTTAGGATTCATTTCTTTAATACAAAATGATTTTTTACCTTGAAATTGAATAATATAATTCTTTTCGAAAAGGTGCATGGGTCCAATGCCCTTACTTTTTTTAACTAAAATGTACTCAAAATTCTACCTTTTATGTAAATATACATGCAAGGGCCAATGTCCTCATCCAAATGAAATTATTAAATTCCATGATTTATGTATGATTTATCTAGATAAATTGTGCAATTTATAGCTTTCTATGTGGTTGTGGTGTGTTATTTAATTCTTTACCTTATAATGCATGAGAAGAAAACCAAAATAATTAACCATAAATTATCATTTATGTAAGCATCACCAAGTATGTAAATAAAAGTAAAGTTTGAGCTATCTCTGATTTTGGCTTCATAAGGTGAGAACTCACTTTCCTAAAGTTTTATTGGATGGTGACCATGCGATACCTATCTTGTGGTGCCCAGCAAATGCCTTGTAGGGTAGTCACTAGTAAATAAATGGGGATATCTTATATCTTGAGATGTTATCCTATGCATTTTTAAGGCCTGAGGTATCACAGATTAGGTTGAATCCCGATCCATTATGAAGTAATTGACCTTCACTAGTTAAATAAACCTTGATCGAATCTTAAGCCTTAAAAGTTAATTTTCAAGAGCAAGTCGAATGCCTATGGGGTTCAGTGTGTGTCACAATGGCAATTTGTTGGGGGCCATAAGATTTTCCTCTAAAAGCGACTTGGTTGACATGATATAAATGAGTGTTTATAGTTAATTACACCAATTTTTTCTAAATTAGGTTGAACTAGAAATATCTTATGCCCGTAGAATTAGGTTGGGCATCCCTATTTGACCAATGGTGCATTTTCAAATTACAACCCTACATTCACTTGTATATTCAATTAAATTTTAATAAATTAAGGTATTAATCAAAGGCTATCATGCCTCAGTAGGCCTACCTTTATTTGTCTGAATTACCCAAATATATAATAATCAAAGATGCATTTGCTTACACTTTAAATAAAGAGAGGTTATGTTGCTGGTTTCTACCATGCACTATGCATGTTTATCGGGTTCCCTACTAACCCATGGGCTAATCCTGCCAAAAAAAAATACCACATAACCATTTATGTAGGAGAAATAAACTTTTAACTTATGCATATGTTTTGAAAATGATGCCCAACATGCCTATGCATTCCATGCATAATCATGCATCATGCTAAAAAATTTTTTTAGCCATTATAAAGTCATATAAGCGGTTTAAGGATTCGGCCTGTTATAAAAATATGAGAGTTCATTGGACAAGCTTCAAGCTCAAGTTTCTCTAGAAATTCATTTTAAGTAAAGTTACAGTAGCCCTGATTGAAATGTACAGGTAGGAGTGAAATCTTTTAGCTAAACCTAAACATGATCATAAGGTGGGGAATCCCCATCTTCAGTGGGGAACCACCTTAAATAAGGTGAGGAATCCCTGAACATTTCCTTTGTAGGGGCAGGGATGGGGAAAAATATTCCCTGACTTAGAATTCGAGGCGGGGATGGGGATTATGGCCCCTAGCCCAAAATTGTCCTACCCCTGAAATTTAGTAATTAAATTTAATTATATTTATATAATTTAGTTTTAAATTATATTTGATTTTAGTTTTGTCAGTTGTTAAAATTTTTATAAATTTGATTTGTAATTAAATTTATATTTTTTAATTATTAAATGTTATATTTTAATTACAATTAATTGTTAAATATTATATTGCAATTATAATTATATTTTTTTTAAAAAAATAAAATATTTTTTATATGGGGATGGGGATC